>JAUKWF010000048.1:0-19148 GCA_032356525.1 Eutonina indicans
CAAACGTAAATCTTCGAAAGAAGAAAAACCTTGAATGTCATAGAAATTTTCATAGGGATTTCAAAACGAATAAGGGTTTTATGAAGGGGAGTATTAAGGAGGGAATTGAGAATAAATAGAATCTTTATTTTTAACATATATTATTTCACGCATTTTAACTTCCGTATTTTCAAATTATAAATAATATTTTGCATTACATACAATATTAAACTTCATTCTAACTTTATTTATATATCAACTTCATTTAACAAGATGGTTTCGAAAACCTTAAAAGTTTATGGTACAATTATTGAATGTGCTATTAGGCATCAATGATTGGATTAAATGAGATGTTTTGTTTTCAAGTTGAACATCCTGATTATTAACCTGACTAGGTGTAGAGATGGTGTTTGATTCAACAGGTGTTGACACATTTGAAAAGATTTGAGAAGTTTTTCTTTTTTGTTTGTCAGACGTTGCTGAAATGTAGTGAGCTAAAGTTGCTTCACTTTTATGTTTGGTAATGGAGCAGATTTGGTGTGTGTCGATGCCTGCTTGATATAAATGAGTTACAGTCGATGCTCTAACACAATGATTTGTATAAACTTTGCTCAAACCAGCTTTATTGGAGATTTGTTTCATCATGTTTACTAAAGAGTGTTTTTTCCAATAACTTCCTTTGTAAACCAAAAGTCATCCCTTTCTGCGACTTGGAAAACAAATTTTCACTTTTAGGGTGAAAAAGGGCCAATAAAAGCTGAAACGTGGAAAGAGATATTATTATTATTATTATTAAGAGTAATGTTTATACAGGTAAAATATACATATCTACAATATATACATAAAAACACTTTAACAAAATAAATTGCTGCTATCAATGTGTGACTTTCTCGGTGTCTAGACGATTTCGATGAAATTTATTCAAGTATCTCTAAAACGTTGAAACTTTCGGATCCTGACAAGGCAAAGATAATCAACTTAGAGAGTGAAATTTTAGCCTGGCAAGCAGTATTAAGGAGTTCTGGGTATTTATCAGAGCAAAATTTCAGTGAAAAACCCGAAAAATGTATACGGCGAAGAACTTTCTTTGGACATGATTAACTTAACATCGAACGCCAAAACCAAAAGAACCGAATGTTGGGACGCAGTTAAGCGCGGAGAAAACATTGTTAATGTTAAATATGAACTTTTAAATGTTGTTACTGGGCAAGAACTGGATGATTTGTTGTACACTAACGGCGAGCTTGAAGAATGAACAATAGATAATTTAGAAGAATATATTTTGGTTGTTTGGAATAAATTTTGGTTAAATATAAATAAAATATAAGGATATAAATAAAAAATAGACACCGGTTTAGGGGGCTTCACCGAATGAAGACGGCATGTTCATTTCAATGACTTTAGACGTTTCGTTTGAAGCGTATTTTACACATCGTGGCCCCGCAATTTTTCTTCTTTTTCCAAAGTTTGCCTATACGTTGATTGATGTTTTGAAAGCTTCCTTTTTTCTAGCTTCATCTTTTTACCATCCGCCTCCAAAATATCAACCATATCAAATGTTGGATGGCAAATCGATGAAGCTGAGGCAGTATCGGCGGTAGGCGGGGCGGGTTCTGCTTGAGGTTGTTCTTGACGTTGTTCTGCTTGACGTTGTTCTTGAGGTTGTTCTTGACGTTGTTCTTGACGTTGTTCTGCTTGAGGTTGTTCTTGACGTTGTTCTTGAGGTTGTTCTTGACGTTGTTCTTAACGTTGTTCTGCTTGAGGTTGTTCTTGACGTTGTTCTGCTTAACGTTGTTCTGCTTAACGTTGTTCTGCTTGATGTTGTTCTTGACGTTGTTCAGCTTAAGGTTGTTCTTGACGTTGTTCTTGACGTTGTTCTTGGGGTTGTTCTTGGGGTACTACTTGGGGTTCTTCTTGGGGTAACGAAATGGAGGGGTCAACGCCCATTTGGCACACAACGTTGTATTTACGTAAAATTTACGTAGTTTTTTTTGTATATTTTACGTTGTATATTCGTCAAAATGGAAAGTCTAATTTACGTAAAATGTTTACGTAGAAACTACGTATCTGATTTACGTTATAATAACGTATTATCTACGTATCAACTACGTTAATGTGATGTAATAAAATTATTCTTAATTTCTCATAGATGCAAATATTTTAATTTCGGTCCAAAAGTGACAAGAACTCTTTCAAGTGGTAAGAAAAGTAAGAGCACAGTTGAAGTTTCAAAGATATTACTTTTGTAAATCTTTTACTATATGTACATAAACAGAAAAATGTGCTAAATATTTTTAACATACAGTAATAAATCCAATAAAAACTGAATAAAACAGTGCGTATTAAAATGATAGCGACAAAAATATACGGAATTAACTTGTCTTAAAATTTAAACAAATGTATGAATTATTAAAATTTAATTTACGACAGTCGTGACAAAGTCTATTTTTATTTTCGGAATGAATGGAATAACATTCTATAAGTTTAGAACTTTTCTATAAACTTTCCTGTTTCCAAAATCACATTAAATTTTAAAGATCGCTAAATTACGAGAGGTAAAAATAAACATTATTGAATTTTTAAATCAAGAAAGAGAACATTTTAATATGCTTTCGAATGACACTAAATTGTCGAACTGCACACTTTAGACGTTGTGTTTATCACGTAAAAACTCCTTTAAGGTTATTATCAACGTTAACTTCTAGCCAGACAAGCCCTCCCGTATTTTCTTTTAAAAACTAATGACAAATTGTGGTTTTCGGTTAGATGCTGTCAGCGCCTTTGTACTTTTGAGGCGCAAATTTCAACTGATACGCTATTATTTCTAGCGTTTGCGCCTCTGTAGCCTCTTTATGTGTTTTGAGGATTGCATCTATAAATACATAAAAAATAAACATTGCATATTATCAAAATCTTATCATATAGCCATAAAATATTTAAAATCGTCAAATGTCAAAGTTCCGAGTGATTCGACTTTTAATAAGGGAATACAATGCAGAAGAAATGTTTCAGAATTTTCAGAAGCTTTGGTCTTTTGAGAAAGTTTAATTCGCTGTTTTTATTTCCAAGCTTCCAAAGTGATATTACGATCTTAAACGAGCCAATGGTATTGTTTACTAAGCCTGTTTGCTGCATTCTAAACGATTGGATCTAACGAAAAGGAAAACTATATGGAATGGGATCGACCCAAAACTTTTGATTGTTTGTGGTTTGAAACAGCTTATGAGTATATTGATTAAGCTTTATAAAATATAAATCTTACCGATTATTGCCCTGCAAATCTTTAATTTCTCGAAACCTAACTTTTTTCCATCTCCACGTTTCTTCCCTTTCATATTGTACCGCACCATGACACGTACATCCAACAATCTTCAAGAAAAATACACAGATTTTTATTTTATTTTAAGTAACACTAAAAAATGTGCTGAATGCAATGCTCAAAGCACCAAAATCTAATGAAAAATGTAATAAAAATGAACCTATAAAAGAAGGTCATTCTTTTGCAATGGCTTCTGGAATTATTTTTTTCATAATTTTCTTAAATATTTAGTAGCAGTTTTTTCCGTTTTTGAGCTGCCATTATAGATTCAACGAGACTGCAAAAAATATTGAAATTAACAGATTTTGAGCGTCAGAAGATAATAAGTAACTAAGTCATGTTAAACATGAACCTTACCGGTTCAAAAGATTCCTGATATTCTCCTTTACAGTTTTTCCTAACCATTCTCCTCGTCTACCCATCTCATTGGGACCACGGATTTTTGGTGAATTCCTTCTTCTAGATATGCAACCAATGCATACCTAGGTGCGATATTTCTTTTTCGTTTCAGAATTTCGGTATCAGACATAATTAATGACTTCTAAAATAAATGCATGCATGATTTTCGGATCATCCATGATTTTCTGATCATCCACTACTGTACTTTAAAAACAAACTAATTACTGGCAGTATCATATAAAAACTAGAAGGTTACCAGGTTTTATCTTACGATCTCAAATGATAAAGTTCAAAACAGTTGAAACTTCACTCTTTAATGAGTGCAAAGTCTTTCAGTTTTTTTTATTTTATCTTGAAATCACTTAAATTAAATAGTCAAAATTGTTTGTAAATAGTATTTTTTCTTTAATATATATTTGATGAAGGTGAAATAAATTAAGATCTAATTGATATTGTATGGTATTGATATAAAATTAATAGAAACAAAACAACAATTGCATCGGAAACGGAATATGTGCGAACTACCTAGTAATACATTAATGATTTTAACAAATTCCAACAAAGAAATCTAGAAAGTATCTAATTATAATAGAACTTATATATAAGAGAATTGAGTTATAAAATGTTAAGATGTTTGCGTTCTCTTCTATTTTTGACCCCGTATCTATAATTATATAATACATAATTGATCTTAAGGCTCAAGCGACAATAAGAGACAAATTCTAAAAAATTTTATTCAAGGAAATATGTTAATATATATGCTATGTATCAAAACATTGTAAAAGTTTTTAAAAAGATTTCTTCTTTCACAGATCATAATTGTAAACGAACAAAGTGACCTTCCAGATCTAACTTTTTGAAATATTAATCTCCTTTATTGAGCAACAAAATAAGAAGTATATACAGACAGCAAATCTAAAAAATCATCCTGAAAGTATACATAAAATTTATTTGTGATAAATTATTTTATATTACAAAATCATGTAACAATGCCATCACAGCAACACCTTCCTTAAAAGGCAAACAAGCACACTTTCTTGATAGTTCTGCTGCTCTGATATTCTTTCTCTTCCCGATATGATCCAAGTTTTTCAGATAAACAATATTTACGGCGGACGAATCACATGGCTCCGTAAAGACATTTTGTAAACATCGCATTCGTAGCAATCAATATTAACTGCTTTAATTTGAGCAAAATCACCAGAATGTAATTGAAACCATCCATCTCTATCGGTGCTTCTTATTTTTGAAACAAGATGTTTGCCAGCAGCTGTATCCACAGAATGATTTTCCAGTTCAGTTACACGTTTCACTATCTGGCTTATTGGATTATTTGAGTTTCTCACAAATTTTTTAATAGTAGAAAGAAAGTTTTCAAATGGGAAAGCTGAAATATCATCTAAAGATGCATCGAAATTGGTGCTATCTTCATGAAGATGCACAAGATTATGTACATTATACACGGTAAAACTTTCTCCGTATAAATCTTTGCAAGATGATACAAAGTATACCAGGAGATCTTTAGCATAAGCAACAAATTGACGTCGAACATCTCTATTTTCATCCAATAAAATTCTAATTGCAAGACAAAGACAAAGGAAGTGTCTGTATTTTTCTCTTGTAACCAGTAAAACTTTTAAGCTTTTCTGACAGTATCTGAAATTGAGCATTAGACAATTTTTGTTGTCTTGAACCGTTCTTCCAAGATAGAAGTAGTCTTTTCATGACACCAAGGCAAACAAGGTGCATATAGTCCAATGGAAATTCGGAAATGCACTTAATTCCAGCATCATTCAAAATACTGTTTCCATTTTGGTGGGTTCCAATATACGAACCATTTCTAAACCAATCATCATCTCGAGCGGCACAATGAATTTCATTAAACACGACCCTGGAATCTACATAGGTACCTTCTACTGTGCAGCGCTCACAAGCATAGTAGCCAGTATGACCTTTCACACATTTAATAAATGCTCTTGCCGGTGAATCACAAACAAAAGCAATCACCCTTACCCTTACAAGTTGCTCTCCAAAGAAAAAACCGTTTTCTTTTAATCTTTCATATTCCAATACAAAGTCACTTAAAAATTCTGCATGGTTGTTTGGTTTATTGTCACCTAAAAATATTCTAACTATAAAAGGACTTCTTTTATTGAACATACAAAGTATTGGCCAGACTTGAGTAGCAGATGATTTGAATAATGGCACACCGTCGACATTGACAACTAGTTTAATAAGCTCACCATTGAATGTGCTTGTCGTAAGAATTCTCTTGATACCTTTCTCAATTCCTAAATACTTGTATGTACCACCACACTTTCCGTCACTCAATATTTCTCTTGTAGTCAATAAAACAGTCCTGCTACTTTTTGGCAATTCTAGCTGTGGAGATAACAATTGTTTATAAAATAATACTTGGATTTGGTTGATTTAGCTAAATGCCGCCAAATTAAATTCTCACCAAAATTAGTTTTTTACTCTATCCGCCAAGCAAATTAATTTCTTCCCTTAAGGTATTCCGTAGGTTAGGTGAGGTGAAAAGTTTGAAAGAAAGATCTTCTATCCTTGAAGTGAGGCTGCAATTTAAGCCATTTAAGGTGTTTTGGATGTAAAAAATTGCAAACGCTGTATTCTGTGACTTCAGGTAAAATTATATCAAGTCCAATAAAAAGATAAGAAAGAAGATTGAATAACACTTGTTGTTTTAGATAAGGAAATGTTTGCTTTCACTTGTCAATGTGCAGTGTTTGCTTCTGTGTGTCAGATTACAAGCTTGCAATTAAACTGCAATTTATTTATGTCAGACAGTCAGGGAAACTGATTGATAATAAACAGAAAATTTTGATAATAATATTATTAGCTCAGCTCCTAAGGGAAAAAAAAGTCTTGTAAGTGTGATACCACTTTCCCAGCCACTTTTTTGCATTATATTACTGTATTACTGATTAGATAAGGGTAGTAGTGAATTATACTTTCAAACTTTAAACAATCGGACAATAATAAAATTGTGAAATCATAATTTAGTTTTGACAATTGAATTTGTGTCTTTCGCTACAAGTCCAACTGAAATAATTAGGGAGAAGTACTAGAAAAACTATTTAAAATACACATAATTTATAGAAAAAACTATCACATAAAATGTATATCACACAAATGAACAGAGATCTATTCATCTGGGAAAACCAGCTTCACAGCAATTAATTCATTTTTCAAAATGTTATCTCTTTTATCCATCAAACCAAGCAAGAAGTTATAATAATCCGAGTTTTAACATAAACCATTCTTTTCCTTTCTCTGCCTAAACTACACACATAACACAACAGCCCAACAATGAATTTACAACCAAACCAAATTCGAATTAATTTTTTATTTATTTGAATTCGCGCTATTTTGTTTACCTGTTACTATTGCGTCCGTAAAAGTTATTGCATTATCGCCGGCCCTTAACGCGGACCCTATTACGGCGGCCCTTTTAACGCCGACCCTTAATAATCGCATTGTTTTCTCGGTGTTGTTGAAAAAGATTACATATATATATTTTTTTAAGTTTAGATATATTTAAGATCATTTTATTTCAAAACAAGTATTTTAGTTTGGTTTTAAAACTAAATAATTGACGTTATGCTGTTTCTTCTGACCGTTCTCGACAATGTTAATGTTTCAACCATTTTTCTTATGTAAAAATAGAGCATTATTCTCGTAATTTACATATCAAAATGTTACGTTACAATTACGTTATATCTACGTTCACTTTACGCTAAAATATTTACGTAATAAATTTTACGTAAATACTACGTTGCTGTACGTACATTTACTTAAAAACCAAAATACAACCAAAATACTACGTAAATACAACGTTGTGTGCCGACTGGGCGGGGACGATGGCGGATGTATCGATTACCGAAGAATTCAACAGTGAAGTAAATGATGTATCAAAATTATAGACCGGCGAGTCAGGTCAAGAAAAGCACGGTTGATATGGGTCTTCAGAGAATGATTCCATTTTCTATTAATAATAAGTAACAAATTAAACAAACAGAAAAAAACATTAACGCATGATTTACTTTGAATAGCCCTTAAAATTTTATTGTCAAAATATGATTTTAAACTAAACAGGAAGGGTTCGAGAAATAAAAACATCAAAATTAAGCATTCTTGAAAACCTCTGGATCCACCGCTGAAATTTGTAAACCTCTGGATCTGCCTGGATCATTTCATTTTTTATACACCCTATGCATGAACAGTGAAATAGCGAAAAACTGAATCATTTAAAAATGTACACTTACCAAAAACAATTAATCAGTTATATTAATATGATGATCCAAACAACATACAGAAGACATCCGCACACTCTGCTTTTACTGACAAAATAGAGTTGTAAATAAAAAATATACCGCGACTGACTTAAAATGCTATGAAGTCCCTGCATTGCCTGAAAGATTTTGAAGTTTCGAGAAAATAGCTTAGTTTTTAGGCTGTCTTGTTGTTATTACCTCCATAACTTTAGATTCCGTAGATAACTTTTTTTACCCGTAGACAGTTATCTCCATAAAGTATCGGATCAGATACATGGCTAAGTAAGGATATGCGCCGATGTTTTAAATAACGCGCGCAGCTCGAAAAGTAAAAGTGAGAAGAGTTTACACAGCAAAGTGCAGGTAAGACGTTAAAAGATATACCGCGACTGACATATACCGCGATTGTAGAGTTTCCGTGACTGTTTGGTGAGAAAGAATTCAAATGTTTTTACAGGATCCATGGGATTCGAAACAGCCTAATACATTCTCACATCACTATAATCCTAACAGCTTTGTTTATGACCACCTGGATTGTTTTTTGTGCTTTCTGTTAATACCATACCAACATATCAGTTACCTTCAGCATCAACCATTATTTCAAAATGTTATTTCTGTAACGCTCTCCAACCTTCTTGACCTCTTGTACCAAAATGGTAACATAAGTTGAACCAAACAAATTCTTGTAATTTTGTTGGATCTCCTAAACAATCTGTAAAGTAGCGATTCAATAAACAACATTTGGTTTTTTGTTGTAAGTCTATAAAAGAGTTTGCATCTGGCAAAAAACATCATTTGATGTGTTGAATTCACGATCGGCAACAATGTTCAAGTTTCTTGAACATGGTGGTGACAAAAATGCTCTATTAATTGCTGCACGCACTCCTGTCATTGAACTAGGTGACAGCGTTTCATTTTTAGTTCCATAAAACTTCCTCAAAACGTTATTCAAACTTTCAGAATCAACTATGTCTGAAACTTCAACATGTACCTTGTACTTGTTTTCGTGTTTTCTGGCTTAAATTCTTCAATCAGTGTATCTAGCTGACCATCGTCTAGATCAGAATTATTTTCTGTGTCTGATAAGAAACTAACTTTAAAAGAAAAAAATGGCTTCGCGTCAGTCAATCTGCTTTGCTTGTCAATTGTTGTGTGTGTTTTTTGTTTTTGTTTTTGATTTCTTTTTTGGTTTCCTTGGATGAGAATTGAATCGAATATTTTCAGCGTTCGAAAATGAACAAATGAAAACATTCCGCAATTGAAGCGAACTTATCAATCACAACAGCCCTGTGACAGGGCCGCGAATAGTCATTACGCCTGCTGTGTGAAAATGCCATTGATGCCATTGTAATGCAATTATGATATCTTAAGGCCTGCAAATGCAAAATTCACCACCAGAGAACGCCCGCTAAATGAGTTATAATAATAAAGAAAACAATTTCAAGCAATTTCACTTTCATTTTCAATTTATAAAAATTATAATCCAACTTTGGTTGTATGTACCCTCTTGTATCCTGCTGTAACCCCTTGTTCCTTGTTGCAACCCTTTTTTGAATAATAAAAAAAACAATTAAAAAAAATGTCACTTTCATTTTAAATTGATATAAATTGTAACTCAAATTTGCCTTTTGTAACCCGTTGTACCCTGTCGTAATCCCTTGTACCTTGTTGTTACCCTTTTATGAATAATAAAGAAAACAATGTCAAAAAAATTAACTTTCATTTTCAATTTATATAATTGTAACTCGACTTTGCCTTCTGTAATCCGTTGTACCCTGATTGTAATCCCTTGTACCTATTGTATTGTTACCTTTTTTTGAATAATAAAGAAAACAATTTCAAATAATTTCAATTTAATTTTCTTGTACCGTAATTTTATACAGGGTGAACAGAAAAAACTGGACAAAAAAATCATAACATAAAAATCATTTAATTTATGCTAAAACGAAAAATATGACTGATGATGTCATGGTTTCTGATTGGATAACAAATAATGACGAATACTACCGACGACTTCTATTGGTCAGAAGAAAACAATCGAAATTTAATCACCTTTTAGATTAGCTATTTGCTACGGTCGTTGAGCATGATGACTTTTATTATTGTAATTATAAATCTGAAAAGAAACATTCTCTATGGAACAAGACAATAAAAAATAAGACAATTTAACCGTACAAACTGTACTGCTGTATAAACTCGTTGTTAGAAGAAAGATTTTTCTGTTCACCCTGTAAAACAAAATCAGAATTATTATTTTTCATATAAAAATGTATTATCACTGCAACACAACATGATTTTTTTTGTAGAATGAAAATTTATATAAAAATTTATTTTTATACTTATTGTATAGAAAAGTTTTATTACCAGTTAATAGCTTTAAAAGAGATATAATACAATACAATAATTGTTTTGGGACTTAAAAGGAATGAGGTGTGTTATTATCTAAATCCCGTACGGGAAATATTTTAAATCTTTTATTTTGTTTAGGATATTATGAAATTTATTATATTTTTTACATCGTTAGAATCAGTAAATCAAGAGCTATTCAAATATATAAGTTTTGTATTACGAAAATTACTATCCAAAAATTTCTTTTAGCTGATTTTTACAAAACAATTGGTTATTTCGCAAAGGGAATTAATTATTCGAAATACATTTTTATATAAATATTTTTTTGTAAAAATCATAAGATAGCAGTGTTTTTTCCCGGATGCGCTGTATGGTAACCATTGTTTTCTGAATTGTCGGCACAACCGCCACGCATCGTAAATTGAGTCCGCCCATTGCCAATCATTTTTGTATCTCATTTCGAAAATTGCAGCTGCTTCGTTAGCAATATACATGTTTTCCCAAACGTCCTTTACACCAATAGCAATCATGTACACCTTTTCCATGTATTCGTTGGTGGTTCGTGAATAGTTGTCAAACTCGTCACAGTTGACGATAGATGTGGCATATGTTGTGTCGACGTGCTCATTTTCGGTTATGACAGCAAGGTCGATTGACTTTTGAGGAACCAACTGTTGTTGCTCTGTTGCTGCTCACCGTTGTCTTAAAAGAGATTGGTACTTTGAGAGTACAATGGCTCATCATATTCTATAACACTTAATAAATCGCATGGATTTCCATCGAAATGGTTGTACACAGCACCAACGTTGGACTTTTCTCTCATTCCACATTCGAAATTTGGTACTTCCTTGAGCTGATGGACCACAAAATAAAATATTTTTATACAATGGAGATGCATCCAGGCTAAATAGAATCAAATGTGGTATATACATGTTATACAGGTTATCCCAGATAAAATGACACGCTTTGACTGCAGATAAAAGTTATTTTTTTTCGTATATTTAAAATGACATAAACTGTGATGTATAAAACACATTATCAGTTTTTACTACATCAATTAAATTTGATGATTAATTTTATAATTAACAAAGATGCATTAACTGGAACATCAAAGGACCAACTGTTAAACACCTCTTATTTTAAAGATCTTTTAATTAGTTTTTAATGTGTTCTATACATCACAGTTTATGCCAATTTCAATACACGAAATAAATAACTTTTATCTGCAGTCAAAGCGTGTCATTTTATCTGGGACACCCTGTACAACGTAACACCTTATTCTAATCATTTCAGAGTAGCATGAAGCAATAAACCTTTTCTTCTTATTAAGAATATCAGTGAATACGAAACGATAATATAATATCATGGTTTTTATAAAAAAAAATATATTTACCAGTAGCGTTATTATGTTTCTTTGGCAACGCGTGTGTTTGAAACACCGACAATCGCGGATGGCGACACTATCAACGCCAGGACCAAAATTGGGATATTCGTTCGTAGTAATGTACAACCCAGAGTTATAACAAAATTTTGACGGCCCCTTATGTTTCCTCGCCACAACAATTAGTCCACCTACACTTACAAAATGTTTGAGTTAAATTCAAAGTATGAATAATATGCCTATTTTTAATGACACTATACTTTTTACAGTATTAAACATTATAATGTCGCAAAGCAAATGACAAGTGGGAATCCTAAATAACAAAAAAAGCTAACCTTGTAAAGTTCTTTTGGCATCCTCGAAAATGAGACTACCTGATGTCCACTCCTCCATTAACACGCACTGTGTCTTGTTATTGATGGTCGACCCAGAGAACTTGCCGTCGTTGACAAACCCAGCAATGTGCATGGATGGTATTATGCCTGTAAGAAAGTAACAGAAAGTAAGAAACCCTGCAAGTTGTAAATTACTATTTGAGTATTGTATATTGTTACATGTAACAATTGATTTACCTTGTAATGGGCTGAACCAACTTGATTTTCCAGTATCCAGAGGCCCCAACAGCGTTAACTTGCTCTCCTTGTGTGGAAATTTTCCGTGCAGTGGAATTTGATAATATTTTTGATAAAATGTTTGTCGTACCACTGGATTTGGAAAACTGTTTTCGATGCCTAAAGAAAATTTTAAGAAATTGAATTATTGAAAACGACACTGTCAGTAGAAGCACAGTTCTGTTATGTATCCTTATAATAATCACCTTGAATAAGAAGTATATCAAAACATGGACATTGAGGCTGGGAAAGAAGAGAAGTAAGAGTGGTTATGCTTGAGACGATCTGTTCTGCGATCTCCGAATTTCCAAGCGATCTGAGCAGGAACGTGTTCACCGGTCCAAAGTAAACGTAGGTGAATTTCGCTTCAGGAACTTTTCGGTACACTGCACCATTACAGAGTGAAAATGCTTTTTGTGGCATGAACCTCCTAAGCATGTCAACTCCCTTCATAATCCCGGTTGTTAGCTTTTGAGGAACTGCCTCTGAGTCCACTCCAGTCGCTACAAGAAAAATAGGCATAAAAGAACGTAAGGAATGTCAAGGTTATAACAAATCAAAAATTGTACCATACATTTACTTTGATAATAATCTTAAAGTGCGTGGATCCGTGGCCGAGTGGTTAAGACATTTGACTGAGAACGCAAGGGTTCCGAGTTCGATGTCGCTACGAGGCTTTCGTAAAATTGGTTAAATTTGTGAATCACTAAATCACTGTCAATTCCATAAATATGTTAAAACAGGAATGATAATAAAAAATATATATATCACACCTTCTTCCTGTTAATCAATGAGCTTGACTTCTAAGTTTGCAAACTTCTTTAAGCCAGCAATGACTTCAAACCGGACCGGACCGGACCGGACCGTCCAACCCTTTTGTCAGCGTCAGCTGGACGGTGCGATCGGAAAAGTCATTTCCATCTGTCAACGGCACCACATTCACGTCATATCCGTCATTTGCTGCAGCTTGGCGAACTGATAACTGGTACGATTTTTGCATTTTAATTTTTGCTTCATTATTATGATCTTTCAAGGCAATGTAAAGTTGTGAGGCTTAGACAGTGTCACTGTCAGTTTTACCTGCAACAAATAATCGTGTATTGATTATAGAATAAAGAGAAATAATTTCAATATTAAAAGTTTTTCTTTCAAAAGACGGGGTACAAGGAGGTAAAGCAGGGTATAAGAAGGTACAACAGGTTACAAGAGGTTACAATTTTATAATGACAAGATAATAAAAACTTTGTAAAAAAATTATTTTGATATGAAAATCTTTTTTTTAAAAGAGGGGTACAACGAGGTACAACAGGTTACAAGGGGTTACAATTTTTTAAAATCAAGTTATAAGCAATTTTGCAAAAAAACTATTTTGATATGAAAATCTTTTCTTTTAAAAGAGAGGTACAAGGAGGTACAACAGGTTACAATTTTATAAAATCAAGATATTGAACACTTTGTAAAAAACTATTTTTATATGAAAATCTTTTCTTTCAAAATTTATATATTTATTTGTAAAATATTTAGACAGGATGCTCGTTTCAGTATATATGTACATTATTTACAATAAATACAAAAATTACTGCTTTCCAAACGAGTCCTGTTGAAAAGAAAAATATACAATAAAAAGACCCTCGCTTGATAAAAAATATTAAATTCATAAAAAACTATACCTATAGCCCATATGGTCTCACTGAAGGGTTATAAGTATAGTTTGTTAAAAAGTCATAGCTTTTAATTTTTATAATTTATCATCCAAAAGGATGGCAAGTTCGGTTGATCTGTGAGGTCGAAATCCAAATTGACTGCTTTTCAGTAGATAGTGTATTTCCAGAAAGTTTGATAGCTGGCGATGTACTATTCTTTCCATGATTTTCGACAGACACGGTAAAACAGATATCGGTCGATAGTTATTTAGTCAGTCGAATTTATAGATAGGTGTAATCTTTGATGTCTTCCAGAGACTTGGAAATGAACCTGTCGACATTGACTTGTTTATAATGAACGCAAGTGGTTTTGCAATTTCTTCCGCTGCGTCTTTTAGTAGGTTTGGTGGTATTTCGTCGATACCGGCCGACTTACTCCGTTTAAGTCTCTTTAAATGTCGGCATACAGTTAACGGTAGGATAGAACTGAGGCTAAATGTTTTGCGTTGTGCGTAAAGGAATCCCAAATAAAGTTTTGTACAGGGTGTAAACATTGTAATAAGTTCGTGGCAATATTTGAGAAAAACTTACCAAATGCATTTGCTATATCCTTTTTATTCGATACGTCTTCCCCGCCAATTTTAAAGATTGAGCTTGTTTGATGGTTTTTAAGCTTTGCGGGAAAAAGTTGTTTCAGTTATTTCTAAAAACATTTTGGGTCGTTAACATATTTTCCCTAAGGAGATTACGATTGTAGTTTTGCTTCGCTTTCTGTATTAGATTATTTATTTTGTTTCGCTGGCGTTTATAATTATTAAAGTTTGTTTGACTTTTCGATTTTCGAAATTTCCTCTGTAGAGTGCGACGGAAGTTCATTTCGGTTTTAACTTCCTCAGTTAACCAAGGACACATGTTGCTATTCGTTCTTTTGGTTATGAAAGGTGCGTGTTGGTTAAAGTATGTTAAACTAATGTCGTTGGAGGTTTGTAGTTAAGCTGACACAGATTGGGCATTGTATATATCGGTCCAGTCTGCATTCCAAAGATCGCTTTTCAGTCGTTGTTGATCATAGCGACGGTAATTACGAAAGCGATTTATTTTCGGGGTGGTTCTCACATGGTTTTGTTTGCGGTTTACTGCAATTAATAAATCGTGGTCACTGATACTGAGTGGAAACACGTAGGTCTTTGTTATATTAAAAGGGTTATTTGTAAAAACCAGGTCAATTAGTGTTTGGGATGTTTCAGTTATACGAGTTGCTGTTTTTATCATTTGTTTCATTTGATAGTTTAAAAAAGTAGTTTTAAGTTCTCGTTTAAGTAAGTACGTTTGTGGGTTTTCTGGGACCGAACTTCCCTTACTTTCTGTTTTGTTGGGACCGAAAAAAATTTGAGCTTTATTCAATGAATAATCCATTTTTAGGCTGTTTCGAGCCGGTCCCAAAAAACATCATTCATTTTTTTGACTTTTGTAGTAAGTTTTTTAGTTCGTACTTTGTAACATTTTTGGGACCGGCATTTTCTTCAATTTTTGATAATTTTGACGGTTAATTTTCGTATTGGAGCATTTACAGGTTCTTTAAGGTATAAAAGACACTGTTTTAAGCTACATTTACACTTACTCAAAACTTACTTTGTCCCAGAAAACTATGGGTACTATACTCTCATCATTATCATATTCAATATCGGTTAAGAAATCATTCAACACCTTCAAAACTTTCTTAGCGTGAACTAGTTGCCAAATTTCATCATGTTTTGTGAGATTGTGCAAATTTGAAATCAACTCAATAGACTTGGCATATTTGGAGCTCTCTAAACTGAAAGAATACAGTGGGTATCATGGTTGGACAAGGATTATTAAAGCTGTTTTTGCAAATTTCAACTAAAGATGCTCGAATTTTTTCTTTGACATTTTCTGACACCTTTTGTCTCACATTGCTACTTGTTGAATAACTTTCCTCTAAGAATAATTCTGTCAAATCGTCATGTGCACCATCACAGTCACACAAATGTAAACAAAACCCACAACATTCACATCCTTTAAATTGATATGAAGTGTTTTTGGCCAAAAATCTCATCTTATGATTGTCGAAAACAGGTTGCAGTGTTATAACAATACTTTTTCATATCATAAGAAACACTAGTAAGGATGCCATTAATATAAGATACATTTACTTATGCTGCCATCTCGACCTGCACGCCCACACTGCTGAATATTGATTTTGATGGACCAAAGTGGAAAATCTGGTTGACCCCTTTGCAATCAACACACATTCTAAAGGCATTTGTACAGATTAAAATTACGTATGTTACCATCAACTATTCCAAAATCCCGAATGATATGCTCCTTTACTTGATCTGGGGTGCCACCATGAAACATTTCGACTAGCCTGTCCTTTACATTTCCATCTTCTTTAGCAAATAAACCGTCCCCTAATTCAGATGCAAAGCGTTGATAAAAAAATGCTGTCTGTTTTCTTGTTTGAGTTGTAAGTAACGCTCTATTCAATTTCAGCCGATGCTGTTTAAGCTGCATTAAAAGCGGTTGAAATACCTCATACAAATTTTCTTTCTCTACGTACTGTTTGTGGAAAACTTGAAAAGTTTCTTTAAAGGGTTAATATTTACAGAATGTGTTTTTGAAAGGTCGATGGAAAGTGTTGCCATAATTTGTGATTTTGTTGAGGTAGTCATTGTAGCGGACAGAACGTTAAGTCACGGATTAGCTTTGGCATTTTTCGAAGGTGACAGGAATGATTTTGGTATGGTAATCTTGTCATGTTCCATGATATCCTTTACCAGTTGGTATTTTTTATTTTATTTTGTTGCTATACTTCTTTCTTTACATAAAGCAGCCAAGTCACTTTTAAGTCGTTTATAAAGGACTTGCTGTCTGTACGTTTCAACCTCAATTGCATCCTTCAAACTTCTTTCTTCTCTGCTCTTTCTTTCTATGATGTATGACTTCATTTTAGCGGCACAAATGCTAACAGCGAAAGACACTCAATCACGTCTTCTGAGGGGTCCAGACAAATGCGGTAAAACAAATCAACAATGCGCGAACGCAAAAACAACTCTGGTAGCTCTTTTCACACATTCCCTGCAGCATACTACATTTCAAATTAGAAAGGTAATGAAACTCGCCATTTTCGTGCCATCTAGCTCAATCAGGAAGTGGCTGATTTTCAAACCGATCTAACGTAGGACCACGCCAATTGTTGTCTTCGGTAAATGACGCAACTGTATTTGTCCTTCCAGCTGTTGATTGCGGAGTTGGTGTTCTTTAGCATTTGGTAATAAGCTGCATATGAACCTGAGAAATGCAAGTCACGTCTCCAAAGTTGTTGTAGCTCCCTGCTGACTTCGTTTTTGCAGATTGAATATGTCCAATCACACGACACTTTTAGCTCTTCAGACAGTAGAAGGAATTGGCAAAGACGGTTCTCATCGTTGAAAATAAACTGATGATCAACTATACCCCGAGATGCTGAAATTGGTAAACCGGAAAACGTTCCTAAATTTGAAGGAAAACAAGTTGGTAATCATATGATATCAAAATTAGTAAGCTGTAATGGTCCGAGATGTTTGGGTATACAATTAAAAATTTACAATATCAAAAATTGTTAAATTATTGAAGTTTTAATTATGGCCTCTTTTAATTTACGAAATTTCAATCTCTCGAGTAGCAAAAGTGGAACGGAAGATTTCTGTTTTCATCCGCAGGTGGTTAAAGTTACACCATACAACCTCCAATTTATGCTTATAAACCAACTTTTCGCCTTGTCCTCTTCCTATGAAAAGCCTTTCTTCTATTTTAAAGAGTTCTAAGATCAGCGGTCATCTCTTGTTGAGAGATTCTTTCGACCCTTGTGTCTCTCGTATTAACCCGAAGCTGAAGTCTGGTAAGTGGAACGTTTCTAGTGAAGTGCATTCAGTCGAATCCGAACTTGACTACTTGGAAGTCCGCGGACCTATATACGAACATCGGTCCGATCTGGGCTTTTATAAACCTTCTCCTCTTCCTCAGACCAAAGGTTCTTATTTTTACAGAAGGACTATATCTAAGATTGCCAGAGAGATCGACGAAGAAGCCAACCTTATCAAAGCCTTATCTCTGCAGGTTCAGAGTTGCTGACTGGCTTGGGGGAACTTCGTCCAAAACAGTTGGAAATGGAAGGACATTCTGGCTATACCCCCAAAAATCTTTTTGTTTAGCTGCTACTTTCGATGTTCTTCCTTCTCCGTCAAATTTGAAACGTTGGCACATAACAACTAAGTCTTCCTGTTTCCTTTGTAAAAAAGATATATGCCCTACAACTCACATCTTGGAAGGGTGTAAAGTAGCCTTGAATCAGGGTAGATTTACTTATCGCCACGATGAGGTTTTGTCATCCCTTTCAAAGGCTCTTCTATCTTTTCTGGAAAGTCCACCATCTAAAAGGAACAAACCAGCCAACCATCAGGTGAAGTTCGTTAAAGAAGGCAAGATTAGTTCTTCTTCAACACGTACTCAAACCGGCCTTCTGTTCGGTCCAAACGACTTGTCCTTGATTTCCGATCTCTCTAACTCGTTTTTCCACCTTATATTGCGATAACTTCTCTTCGTCCCGACTTGGTTATCTTTTCCAAATTGACCAAAAAAGTTATTATATTGGAGCTCACTTGTCCCTGCGAAGAAAACTTCACCGAAAGGCATTCCGTCAAGCGTAATAAGTACTCGGCACCGATAGACCAAATCAAGATCAATGGTTGGAAAGTCGAGTTATTCGCAGTTGAGGTAGGTGCGACGGGTTACTGTAGCAAATCTGTGACCTATTGTCTCAGAATGCTTGGTTTCACCTCAAAGCTATCTTCCTTAACTGCAAAGTCCTTGCTTCAGTTTCTATGAAGGCCTCTTTTGTAATTTGGCTTGCCAGGATTTCAGCCCACCTGGTCTGTCTAATCCCTCGGAAATTAATGCCCCTCGTAAATCTAAGGAGCAACCGATTTTAAAAAGTAAGGTTCCTTCAGCTGATCATGTCATCACCTCTAAGAAACATTCTGTGTCGAGTAAATTTCCGCCACCTGCTGTTAAGGCGTTGCGCGTCGGATTTGTTAATAAGGGTAACACCTGTTATGCCAACGCCATATTGCAAGTATTGTCAGTTCTACCATCTCTCTGGTCAAAATGGGC
>JAUKWF010000049.1:0-19066 GCA_032356525.1 Eutonina indicans
ACTAAAAGCATTCAGAGAGCTCGACTTTCCCTTCGGCAAGTTTCCATAGTTTTGCTTCTTCACTTGATGGTTCGGTTTGTTTCGGATTTGTTTCTTGCATATCGTTCATACGAGATTCAAAGTCAGTCCATTGTTCTTTTTCGGTAGTGTCGGAAACGTCCACATCCTAAAGGTAACATACAGTATTATCAAAAAGCAACGATAGAATAGATGAAGTATTACTCCATGACCATTTCAATTGGAGTAGCCCAATTGCGTAATTAATATTTCTCTCAAGAGAGTACAGAATTTAATTTTGAAACGCAGACTTCAGTTGAAATTATGTCAGACAAAAACTCAAGTCGGCTATTTTTTTGACACAAATAAGATAATTGAACGGTTAATGTTATACCTGAACAGGATTAGTGGTTGCAGGAGAGCTTTCTTCTGCAGCTTCATCCAGTTGCTGTGTTTGTTCTACAACAATTGGTGTCGTCTTCATTACAATTTCGCTGGATAGAGTGTCCGGCTCGACATCGTTTAACAATTCGCTAGATTCGATTTTCATATTGGCCATTTTCTCTTCAGTAACTATGAGGTCGGTAGACGTCGTCAATGTTTGAGGAGGCCACGCGTTAACAGGTGATTCTTTAGAAATGTTATTGTTATCATTATGAGAATCAGTTTGTGGTGAAATCTCCCTACTTTCTACTCTAATATTAGTGTTCGTTTCACTTAAATCAACAACTGGCTGTATTTGAATAAGTTGTTCATTTTCAGGTTGATCGTCAGCACCTTTCGTTACGTTGGTTACATCGATTAGAGGCGAGTCCAATAGAATTTCACTGTCCCCTGTTATCGCTTGTTCGTTATCTTTCGTACTTTGTTCAGAAGTAGTCTCGCTGACTTCCACCAAAGGAATTTCTATATTCGTATTTTCCTGAGCTGAAATCTCCACGTCTACGGAATTTTCTTGGTTCGAAGGTTGTTCGGAAGAAATCTCAACGACTTGAACAGTGACTTCTTGATTCGTATGATGATCGGTCGAAATCTCAACTTCTAAAGGGGTTTCTTGCCTTTCTTCAGAAAGTTTTCCCTCTGTAGTTTCAATGTCGATATTCTGGGAGATCGAGATAGCTTCCGACTTTTCTTCTTCTTCATTCTTGATATTCGAATCTTGGGCAGGCGAGACAGGTTCAGCAGCCTCGGCAACTTCAGTCGGTGTTTCTTGACCACCGTCTATATCGAGTAGATTTTCAGTTGATCGCCCAAGACCTTTAGCTTTAAGTATACCATCAACTCTAAGACGAGCAGATTCTGGTTCAAAAGCTTCCTAAAGAAAATGTGAAATATTATATTTTTTAATTTCTAAATAAATTGCTGGTAAACCCATTCGTTTAAAGTGTCCCATATATGGTCAGCTAGGAACTTCAAGATCCATGCACCAGGGAGCGGTATACTTTCAACAAATGATTGTTAATTAGAATTATGAATAATAATTCTGGAAATTAGTTGAAAAAAACATAAATTCCAGATTTATTGCCAGGAAGCTATCAAAGAGACAGAACAACAGAGACTATCAAATCAAAACATTTTAAAGAATGAAACAAAATGTATAACATACGTCGTCAATTGGTTTGGAAGGTGAATCTGTACTTGCGCTACCTGCTCTATTCGCCGATACACGTGCCATTATCAATTCAACACGCTGAAAATAATATATATATATATACCATTAGATAAAAATATGACAGTAAGTAAGTAAGAATGAGAGGCTCCATCAAGATGAGCAATATCAAATGAGCTAAACCAAACAAACAGATATTCAAAAATTCAATTATTATTATAGGGTTATTCTTGTACCTTTTTCCTCTCGATGCGTTCAGCTTCAGATTCTTGCTCTTTCTTATGGTGTTCCTTTTGGATTCGTTCGGCTTCGATCTTGGCTTTCCTTTCAATTTCTTCATCGCGTTGTTTTGCTTCAGCTTCAATCCGCTCTTTCTCGTCACGTTCGCGTTGCTCTTTTTCTTCTTGCATTCTCTTCTGACGTTCCTCCTCTTCCACTTTCAGCTGTCCTAGCAAAGCAGTCTGTCTCTCCTCCTCCTCTTTCAATTGCTCGGCCAATAGTTTCTCCTCTTCTTCACGTTTCTGTCGCTCCTGTTCATCCTTCTCGCGTTCGGCGCATGCTTTGGCTTCAGCCTCTTCTTTAGCTTTCTTGCGTCGTTCAGAAAGTGCCTTCTTTGCTTCTTCCTCCGTCATCTTACCAGCAGCTTGATCAACAGCACCATGTTTGGCTGTAGTAGGTTTCTTCTTTGTCAACGTAGAGCTTTTCACGGTTGTTGATTTTGGTGTTGTTGATTTTGTAGGGGGTTTCTTAGATGGTGCTGTCGGTGTTGTCTTCTTTGTTGTAGCTGATATAGGTCTTTTAACATCTTCAGGTTTTTTAACCTCTTTAGGTTTGGCGGTAGCAGGTTTGGTGGTGGCTGGTTTTTTGGATACGGTAGTGGTCTTCGAAGGTGTTTTCTTCACGTCAGTAGATGTTGGTTTTAGTGGTTCTTTCTTAGGAATTGGTTTAGAAACTTCCTTTCTAATAGGCCTGGCTGGTGGAGAAGTAGCTGAGCTTGTTGGTCTCGTTGTACCCGTTGTTTTTCCGGGAAGAGTTTTTCTACGATCGGCCGCTGAAACGCCAAGGGCGGTTGCAGGACGGGGAGCAAGAGACATCCGCGTAGCAGGCGTTTTGGTAGCTACGCCAGCCTTTTTCGGTTCACTTGTTTTTTTATCAGTTGCCAGTTTGTCTTTAGATTTGGTATGAAGGTTACTGCTGGATACAGGTCGAGTACGTGACATAGCGGAAGACGGTCTGGCAGCAGGTTTAGTCGATAGCTTACTTTTTTCGGCTTTTTCGCCGATGTCAATTTTGGCTTCGACTGGTTTGGTTTTCTTCAGTTGTGTTAGGTTGGAGGTAGACGAAGAATAACGTTTCATAGAGGCTTGTTTACTAGTCTTCTTGGGTGCAGTATCAGCCGTCAACTTCTTCAACAGAGCATCTTTCTTTTTACGCTCATCTTCTTCCAACTTGCGTTTCCTCTCCAGCACTGCTGCTCGCTTGTCATCTTCTTGTTTTCGATGTTCATTTATTTTGCTCTGGCGCATCTTATTGACTTTAGCTTTTCGTTCTTCAGTAGACGGTCCACTTTCGGCAGAGTCGTGAGGTTGCTTTTTGGCTGTTAAACGTTGAAGAGCAGGTGAGAGTGGTTTCTTCGGCTTCTTTTTGTGATCTTCTTCCTTTTTCTCCTCTTCAACTGTTTTGTCTTTCTCTTCTTCAGCTACCTCGTGTTTTGGTTTCTCTTCATTCTGCATATTATCACCGTGTTCTGTAATTTCCTGATTCTGCAAATTATCCACATGTTCTGTAGTTTCGGCATCTTGTGGTGGTGTGTCTTCAGTAGTGACGGTTTCACTTGTAGATGTTGTACTGATCACGTTACCCTCTCCATCAGTAACTACTGTTGTTTCAATTGTTGTCTCGGTTACCGTAGCTGTAGATTCATTTGTAGCTGGTACAACATCATCTATAAAATAAAATTTCAAAACGTTATCCAAAAAACTCAGTGGCGGAATGATATTTTTCTATTGAAACACAATACAATACAACAATACCTTCAATACAAAAAAAAACTCATCCATTGTGACTTTTCAACAGATTTATTTTGCAATAAAATTATTTGATACAAAGTACCTAGACCTTACAGATCTAGACCTCACAGATCTTAGAGGGGTAAAGTTCGTATAACTAATTATTTTTCATTAGTCCCATTTTTTTCCGTTCTTGTTTTATAGATTTTAAAAAATTCTTACAAAATTCATACAAAACAACATTTTTATAGTCATCAGATAGTATTAGAAAGTATCAAAAAAAAAGGAATAAAAGTTCAAGTAATCTCAGATTAACTATAGGTTGATTATAATAAGCCAAAAGTTAACCATGTCAAATATATATATAGCATTCAGGTTTGTTTATGATAATTCTATAAAAGTAGAAGAAAAAAGCATGGCAGATGAAACTTCTGATATTTTAAATGAAGATTTAAAAAAGTAATAAGTTGGCTTACAAAATCAGACTAGACTGTTTAAAGATTGTACAAAGAAAACAGGTTAAATAAAATATTCTTTTACTTTGATAAACACACTTCTATAATTTACTCAATCATTCAAATTGCCGACATTGTTTATTGTCAGTGTTTACAAGGTAAATATTAGGAAAAGGAGATAAAAGAAAAGAAAAATAAACAGGATTTGTTGCTTTCTACTTTATATATATTTTTATAACCTCTGGAAAAATATCAATATGTATATGACTTAGTTTTTACCTTCATGCTTTTAGTAATATTGAATAAAACTTAAATAAAACATTTCAAAATAATTCTAATATCAAAAGTTTTTATTGGAAAATATCCATTAGATGTTTTGGCAAAAACCAGACTAATATTTGTATAAACTTATCAATATTAAAAAGACTTTCTTCATAAAATAAAATTCTTAATTTATTGAGAAAAAGAAAAAAACAATAGTCTCTGAAACGGCTGTCTAGTAAAGTTCTACATCAAAAAAGAGGTTTATCAAAGAAAATGAATAATTAGGAATGCTTTGTAATAAGGATATACAATATTTTCCCCTCCAGTCCTGCACCACCATTAAAGTGTATTGCACAAATGTCCAAACAAAATATTTTTAAACAAAACAAAACCGATTTCTTATGATGCAATTTTTTGTTATAAGAAAATATATCATCCATGCAAAAATTATTAAAACTACCTAAGATTCACCCACTAATAATGCCAACCAAATAAAATTTCATTCTTAAGACAATCAGGAAACTCAAACACAGTAGCGATGAAATATGTCATACATTCAATCCTGTTATTTCAAGGTTATTGGCTACTCTAAACCTTACAAATCATTTTTTGACAGTATGAACTCTGCTGCTTCCATTGCAATAATTCAAATAGTTTCAAAATATTGCAACAAAGTGCTGAAGTCAGCAAAAAAACTAACTAATAACTTCACAAAAAATATCAAAAGAGGTTGAATAACCCAATTTTTCTTATCTATTTTGGAGTGACAAAAACATCAAATTTAGGCATACAGCATCTAAAAGCAACCACTTACACTGTAAACCATCCTGCAAGGTTACTAAGGGGTGTAAGCCTATACAAGAATATCAATAAAAAAGGTTGTAGGTTGGTGCCTTTATGCCTAGTCTATAAACTCAATTGTTGTTTAAAATGAAAAAATGTATGCAACTCCATGTTTCACTGTATAAAGCCAAGCTGCCCAGAGTTCTTTCAGTTAGCCGACTGTATGTATGAACAATAAAGTTAAAACTGTTGTTTCTTCATAGAAATCATTCCAATTAAGTGCCTTAAACTAACGGTTTGAAAGTGTCTTCAGATAAGTAGTTATCCCTATGAGAAAGTATGCAGCTACTAATCTATTCTGTAATAAATTTTTTTTGCCTGCTTAATGTAGCATTGCAGACTCAAAAAGCTATTTCACCAGAAAGCTGAGGCGAAAGGTTAATTCTAACATTTGCCATGGCATTTTGATCTGAGTTTTGACTGCAGCCTCATCTAAATGCCTACATTAGGTCATTTATTTTGGTTACCTAGATGAAATATATACTTCCTTAAAAAGGGGAACTGAGGTTTTGTATTTTTTATTTTTTTTTTGATCGCAAGAACAGATCGTAACGTAATCACCGAACATCGATGATTCTGATTTTACTGCCTATACAGTGTATTATATAACATATATAATAGTTTTGATCAAATAGTAAACACAAACAAAACACTTCTTTTATTACAACAAAGAAAGCACTTCTTTTGTTACTTATTTGATAATCAATTTCATTAATCGTTTTCTTTTTTTGTTTGTGTGTGTTGTGTAGCAAAAAAAAAGGCAAGGCCTACAATCTACTGCTCACAACACCTCATAAATGCTTAAAGACCAACAACATCGCGGCAAACAAATGAATGCACAGACAAGCTATTAGGATCAGATCCAATTTTCACTGGCTGTTTGCTGTAAACTACTAGCAAAACCATTTATTTGGATCTTTAAAAATAATTTATTAGTTATCAGTCAAAATAAAAGGATGTAAATTTTGAAATACCCATCCCCTGTCAGTTGGTCAGCTTTTCATTGCGCATACAGTCTGAGAAATCCCAGTTTGCAGAGTATGGAACGTTTCGTCTAGATCTTGAGAGCAGGTTCCAATACTTTCTCAAGTGCAGGTGCAGAAAGTGTCTCCAATAAACCCAGGTGCAGGTATTTTTTTCCGATGGGTACACAAATTCTTCTATTAAAATTTCAAAATTCAAGTGCACGTCCAATAGAAAAACCGTATAGCTTGGTTTCCACCAGTGAGATAACTCCCATCGCACCAATTTTAGGTGCGAAAGGCAGTGAGAAAAAACTGTTTTCCTCAAGTGAGTTTCAGTGAAATGTGTCCTAATAGAGCTTATCGCATGATTCAAAAGTCACAATTTCAGTGTAGATATAATACGAGAATTGAGACATCAAAATTCAAAGTGACAGACAGTTCAGACAATAAAGAACTTATAGCAGCATTGATACTAATTAAGGATTTGAAAAGCAAGAGAAAGATTGATCCTTCGATTGCCTTTCAAGCATTTGCGACCTGATCCTTTTCCCTGTGCTCTTGAAGCGATTTGTCGTAGAGACAAGGGTATTTCAGAGGCGGATCCAAATTTAAATTTGTTTATTTTGATGCTTTGATTGCTTGATTTCAATGATTTTGCGAACCCTCAACTTTCGGCTAGATCCGCCTGTCTGTATTTCATAACTTCTATGGACACAATTTCATCTTCATAATAATAGTTTTAACCATATGCAAACACAACAGAGGCGCGGACTCAGGGGTGTAGCTAAATTTCAGGAGGAAAGTGAACAGTTAATTAAAAATTCATTAACCATTACATTTTGTGAGAGTTAATGAGTTTTTAATCATAGGTTACTCTCCTCCTAAAATTTTGCTACATGTCTGAGTCCGCCTCTGCACAACACGTACATAAAAAACATAACACAGATAATAAACACAAAAATTATCAACAAAAACATTCTGACCATGTGCTAAAAATGTGCTCAAGTTTAAAGAGATGCATGGAACAGTAGATTCTATACAATATGTTTAAAGGGATATGCGGCATTTCATTCATTTCAGTGCGAAATCTTGCTACGATAAATATCAAAACTTTTTGATATTCATCACACTGAGTATCTCACTGAAAATGGTGCGATAGGACATTTAGTTTCCACCAGTGGTGTAAAAGATCAACGCACAGTGCGATAGGAGTTATCTCACTGATGGAAACCAAGCTTATGCGTTGCATTTTCACATATTCCCGTTTTCATTTTAGTGCGTTTTGAGCCAATCTAAAGGGAATAATTTTCAAAAAATAGTATACCATATGTGGCACTAGGTCCAGGTGCAACAGTTCAATTTATCATTTTTAATCTTGAGGGTAGGATTGCCATACTCGAAATCAGGCAATCATCTGATAGCGAGGACAATACCACTTATTTTACATACACTGAAGACACACAACCAGCAATATTGTTAGCGATGCAATTACACACTTAAAAAATCTACATCTTTAACAACTGTGTAATTGCATGGCTAAGGCCGCACAAGTTAACTGTGCCAGTAATAAAAGAAGGATTTCTCATTCTCAGATGACTGAGGGTGACCATGGGTGGAGAGAGATAAGTGCCACAAGACCAACATCTGGCAAACAAACCCCTGTATTCTCTAATTAAGGGCTAATTAATATTTTCAGTTTTGATGCAGCCCATATAATAACAAAAAAAGGAAGGTTTCTAATATTAATAATTCATATTCATAACAAGAAAATATCTCAGAATTAGCTCTGCTGTTACATCATTTAATTCTTATTATAGGTCGAATTTCTATGTAAAAAATACTTAAAATGCCTTTAATAATGTAAAAAGATCTCATAAACAGTGTTACATCTATAAATGTATGTTTAAATTACCCGTTGTTTCAACAACTTCGTCGCTAAGTATTTCTACGGTAGACGCCTTCTCATCCGCCATTTTGGTTTATAGCAAGAGCTTTAAATTTTTTGTGAAGTTATCAACTAGTTCAAGTTGGCACCCCAAACCAGTATCTAGAAACGAAAATTTAAGTTATTTTTATAGCGCAAAATTTATACATTACAAAGAAAAAAATAATAAACATATTTAAATCAGTATTATAGAAAATATCAAATTATGGTATGTTTTATTTTCAATTAGCACATGATTAGAATTTCATACGTTTGTTTAGGATTACGCTATATTGTAGTCTACAAGGCAACACAGTTTACCAAGAAGCGGCAAATGAGGTCGGTCAGCTCCGCTGCAAAAATTAGATTTAGCGGACAGAACGCATCCAGAAAAAAAGTGTACAATGTTATCTTGTAAAAATATTTAAATCAAATTTTTGAAGTTTTATAAAGAATACCCTTTGGGAATTAACCAATTATTTTATGAAAATTAGTTGAAAAAATGTTTTTTTCGTGACATAAAATAATAGCTCTTGATTTTGTGATTCTAATAACGATTTATTTCTTTCATCCAACATTGTAATTTTTTGATGTTGGACGAAATGTTGGATACATTTGACAGGTTAGAAAATTTACGAAAAAGAAGAGAGTATTTACTGTTCCTTTTAACTAGTCTTATAACCCGGGTATAACCCACATTTTCTACTTGTGTGCCGTACAGTGGTCATAGAGGCGTTTTTTAGAAACAGATGCAGTTTTCATTCATGTTGGATGAACTTTATTTAAAACTCGGTCAAACTTTTCATCCAACATTTGCGGGAGTAGATAAAAAGATGCAGTTTTTGTGTTGCATACATTTTTGCGTCAAATGAATGAATTATGTTGTTGGATGAAGCGTGTTGGATCAGGATGAAGCTCGGCAAATAATTCAAACATTTCCCACATTTCGAAATTCGATCAAGTAGTCTTATCTAACTTCATCCAACATTTGAATCGAAGGTGGTTGTCATAACACAATAGATGTCAGATTTCTACTTTTGTCTTCTAGATTGTCTGAAGATACCGGTAAGAAGTGAGCAAATTTTGGGTAGCTGACTTTAATTTGATGATAAATATTACAGCGACTTTTATTATCGACCAACAAATTTTAGAGTATGTTTGGATCTTAAATTTGGCAAATTAAAAGAAGCGTTCTTAACCACTATAAAGGCTCGAAAAAACAGATATTTTACATGGCCCCGCATCCCCGTCTCCAAAAAAACATAACAGACGCGGCTCTGCGTCAATAGAGGTTTTGGATAAGATCTCAGTTTCATTGGTGAGGTAGTAAAGAAAAACAAATTCCCCATAGCCATAAAACCTTACCGGACAAATGCGTTCAATAGGTATCTACTGTTCAAATAGACTGCTCTAATACTTTACAGTGGCGGATCCAGAGGTTCGCAAGGTTCGCAGCTGCGAACGTTCAGAAATAGAAAATATATATTTTCTCTAACATATTAGCAGTGAAAACTGCATATAATCGCTTATTTTAATGAGTTTCTGATTTTGCGAACCCTCATTTTTTGGCGGATCCGTCTCTGCTCTACACTCCGTTTTGATGAACCAGTAGCCACACAATTCTACTATCGTAGAAGGGCTGAGCTGTGTAATCTAGTGTATAAGATTTAACCCTGAACTTTTGCTTTCCTGGCAAGGCTTTTCTGATATCCGGAAAGCAGGCTTCATTGAATCCCGTTGTCTCACTATTATTTGGAGTATCGGGTTTCCCTGTCAGCTTATCGAATCCAATTATTTTATGACATTGAAAACTAACCCAGGTTGTACTAAAAACTACTTATGGAATTAATTTTAAGAAGCATGAATATTCAAGGTATTAGCCTTGTAAAATGATCGTTTCAATTATCATTTAGACTTTCGTTTTACTTTTGGTCAGAATTGCTCCACAACACAACAGAAATCATTAATATAAAAGTGAAAGTAAATATTTTCAGCCAGGTTAATAAAGTAATTTTTTTCTTTCAGATGCTTTTAACAGTATCGATATCAACTGGAAATCTGCAGTGTTATATCTCGAAATAGACAGAAAGGTGCCCTGATATGAAAAAACGGATTTCGAATTCCTATCATTCGTGGAAGAAAAGAAAAGATTTTTATATCTGTACTTTAAAAGTGTTAACTAAAGCGACAAGGTTCAGAATGAGATGCTGAAAAAAAATTCCCTGATTTTACTTCTTTTAGTACATATTTATAGCGCACTAAAAGGCTTTTTAATACCAACTTGTTTTTAATACAAACGTTTAAAAAATGAAACTAACTTTTGAAAAATGATAACTTTTTTTAATAATATCAACTGAAATTGACTTGCTTACCCAGCATTTTGGTATACACAATGAAGAGAGAGCCTTAACTTTCTAACTGAAAGCCACACCATCCGCGTGTTTTGTCCACAATAATTTATGTCCTTAAGGTAGTTTTTGGTCTTTATCAAAGCAGTTAACGACTTAAGGCTTCATTTTGCCCGAAATTAAAATACTCTTCTCTTCGGAGGAGTTTTTTATTGAAATGTCAAACAGTGTTTTGTGTTTTAATTCAAGGAACACTCGTTCACCACACAAACTTATTCCATTTCAGGCGAAATGACCCACAAACTTTCCATTTCAGGCGAAATGACCAACAAACTTTCCATTTCAGGCGAAGTGACCCACCCGGCACCAACGTTTTTGTGCCGACTGGGAAAATTATTTTTATTATTTATTTAAAATTATTTATTAAAATTATTATTTTTAAAAGTTGGTATTAAAAAGCTTTTTGGCGCGCCATACATATTTTCCCTGACCACGTCTTTTAATATATAGTTTTTTCCATGACCTAACAAAAATGTTTTAAAAGGGATGCCATATTAACGAAATATTTCGAAATAATTCATACAATTCATCAAAATCTTCACAGACGCAGTTGTTGATCTTCAGCTTCAACAGATACGGCATAAAAGTACGTACTTTTTGAATTGAAATACAAAATATCAAATTTTGTACATTATTACATAGTGGGACAAAAGGCATTACATACTGGCATGTGTTACATAATGGGGCATAACATTTTATCTAATAAATAGGACAAAATAGGACATAATTACAAAAAGGAGAAAACATATGGTAATATAGGATACCTCGCCTGTAAGGCTGCTACGAGGAACATTTCATAGGCTAAAGATAGAGTATTTTTTTATAGAAGCACGTGCACGTAAAAAACGCAAACACGAAAGTAGGCGAAAACCCGGTTTCTACGTGTGACCGATATATAGTTTTTTTATTCATATGAAATATTAACGTTTTTTTAAATTGTAGAAGTGTCAATTGATTAAAAGTCTCAAGCTGAAGATGGCGAGAGAAAAAAAGCCGTCAGAATATGGGTGTTAAAACTCTTTATTTTTGAACTATTTTCTCTTTTAAAGATTTACAAATCTCATGTTGAAATCTAGCCGTCTTTCTAATAAAAATGATACTGTGCGTAAGTGTCATAAAACGAAGAAAATGTAAAAAATAAAAAATTCAGTGAATATCTTATCTATAGAACAGGCAAAAAAGTACTTGTAGTAAAAAAAAAGCCTGAAAATAGAAATATATTTTCCCCTACAAACTACGCCTGTCTACCCAGCGAACACATGGCGTAATTTCAACGTCCAAGCAACGTTCATACAATGCTGTTCTATCCTATGATCGTTGCTTGAACGTTCAAATACCGACTGTGAACAAAATGGGTTCCGTAACCATATAGACTCAATCCACTGTATTAGTTTCAAAATTAATTTCAAAATCAGTAAAACTAAATTTTCTTGACGGGAACAGAAATTATTTTCGTATATCATATTAGTAAGGAGGGTTACTACGTCACAGACGGTTGGGCTACTGAGTGGTCCGCCGGTCCGTCTTTAGTTCTAAACTAAGAGGCGCCATTTACATGGAAAACCATTTCGCCCGAAATGTTTCTATTTTCTCAATGTCATCCTTTCTGTCTTCCTTAAGGTAGTTTTAAGCTATTAAGAAAATTAAACATATCGAGTGAAATGGTTTTCTAAGTAAACTGCCTCTAAATAAAAAAAAATGAACAAAGAAAACAAACTAACGAGCAAAATCTTTGAAAATCTATACAGAGGAGTGTTATTACTGTATGTCGTTCCCATTAAAAAAACACTCCTGCACAGAGAGATAATTTTGATTTTGCCGACAGAGTAAAATTTTTCATTTACACACAATTACAAACATTTTTCAAGATATGAATGATCGCAACAAAATTCGTTACTCATTGTGCAGTACAGCATTCATATCTTGAAAAGCGTATTCCCAGCAGACACACGACAACATTGAATGGACGTTGTATCAACGTTAAAACGACGTCATGTGACTGCATGGTATTAACATCACAAACTGTATCAAATATACACAATGAAAATAAACATCAACTATAGTGCACCTATTCAGCGCAAATCATCATAAAAAGACTCTGCTATGATAAAGAAATTTAATATGCACGCAATATGAATCACTCCTCAACAGGTGAAAACATTCGAAAAATTCCAATAAATTCGAAATACTAAGTAAAATCCCATACCGGTCATGTCATTTCAATACTTAAACAATAATCATTTAATGATGTATGTAAGTATAATAACATGGCGAGTCACTTGAACTAAATCCAAAAAAATGATTGTCAAATTAATTCAGAATTGAATAAAGTGTTAGTGTTGGAAATTAACAATGACAATTAACTGTTTGATTGTTTCTTTGCGCAATTTACAAACAAGATGTAGTTAAAGGAGACGCCAACTAGCGAAATATTTATTTCATTAGTTTGGGACGCAATGTCTTATTCATTAGAGAAAATGAATGGTTCCTTAACAAACCAAAATTCAATTCAAAAACTTCAATTTTCTCTTTTCAAACAAACTATTTAACAAGTTGTATACGTGCATACCTATAAAAAGGTGTGCCGTATAACAATTTATACTGTACTTTCTGTATTTTCTAAAGCATTAACTTGGTATATAAGTAGTTGCTGTAAAAGTTTTTATGAAAGTAAAATCAAATATAAATCGAAGAATATTAGTTGAAATTTCTATTAATAAGCAACCCCCAAGTAGTAGTATCTAGATTCTAAAGTGTCATTATGTTTAAGATTTAATTAATTTAATCCAAACCCTAAATTTTTACACTTTCAAAAAAATACAGCACAACTTAAAATATCAACATCGGTTCCCTCCCTTCTCCATTAAACATACATCTAACTGATTTTTCATAAGAAGTATGGACTTCCAGATGTCTCGCTAAGAATTCTCATCATTGACCCTAGGGGTCATTTCGAAGGATATTAATTTTCAGAGAGTCAGTGAAAGAGAGAGAAGAGAGAACAGTTGATTCTTAAACAAAGTCTAGATTCAAAAGCGATAGTCCTTCCTTTCTACTGTTTAAACCGTGCCTTCCTCACGGAAGATAAAATCATATATATCTATGCATATTTCTTCATACAATTCTAGCAATAAAAAAGTTGGGTAACAAAAATTACTTGAAATTTTTTTCTCTGTAAAAGCATAATTTAAAAGCTTAATTCCTATACGAAAAATAATAATTTGAACAAAACATTTATCAGCTCTATAATGTTACTTGATTAACTATACAACTCCACGTCCATCTGAAACAACCCTTTGGTAGCTCTACTACTGCCAGGTACGATGGTTTTGATCCACAGAGTTGTAAACATTCCACAACATACAAGTCTCAAAAGAACGGTCATACCATACGGTCATACCATATGAAGGAATCTATTTTGCATTGCATGGATTTTTCTTGGACATTTAAACGTACACTCCTTCAAAGTAGATTTAAAACCGACTATTCGAGACTTGAAAGATGAGTGATAAACATTAAAACGACGGTGCTGCTTCTCCTTTCCCCCTCACCAATGTATTTTTTAAGAACCATCCATGTAGCTCATTAATGCTCTTGATGCATAAAGTAGAGAAGCCTGATATCTCGATTCAAGCACTAATAAGTTGATATGCACCTATGGGGAGAGTAAAAAAATGTTTCTACTCATAACAGTATATCAAAATCTGTCCATACAGGGACATCATTTAAAAATTTCTAAACAACGTTGATTACCACATTGAAAGAACGTCTTGTACTGACTGGGACAACCGCGCATATTTATACAAAGTCATTCTGTAAAGCATGATAGAATAAAAATACATAAATTTGAGGAACTTCTTTAACTAGAAAAGTGATGTACATACCTTCTCTGAAGACAGGAAATCTGAGTATGACTCCAAGTAATCTAAAAATGTGATGCTTTCTGGAGAACAAGCAACTTTCTTTATGTAACTTTTATATGGCTTTTCCAGTAGCTTGTTGACCTAAATCAGAAAAATCATTTATACTCTAATAATTGAAAAGACACGCATCTGGCGTTTAGGTAAACACTTCATTCATCTCATAGACTATCAATTATTATACATTTACAATAATTTTAACAGCAATAGTCCTGGAAAATCAATGTTAATCTTTTTTTTACTATCCAAACGTTACTCAGAAGCTTATCTGGTGAGCAAATCGTTTTTTTAAATGCAAAAATATACAGTTGTGTTGTTATTGCAAATGGAATAGACTGTGACATCATTCCAAATAAAAACTGTTCATTTCTATAGTCTTTAGGAGAAACCAACCTCAACATATAAGTAGTCATCGTGGTAAATACCATAAATGAGTTGGATGTAATTCCACGTGGCAACTCGAAACTTAGAAGTGTCAACATCTGTGAAGTTATCACCCATGCTGAAAAAAAACAAAACTCAGTATGATCATTTATGGTAAACAATAAACTACCAAAAATAGTTAAAACAAAAACATTTATGTTTTGCTGAATTTTAATTATTTATTTAAAAAAAATTGAAACATAGACGGAATCCTTTGAATGAAAAATATATTACCTGTTATAAGTCAAGTCAAAGGAACAGTTGAATTTTTCATCAAGGAAATTTCCTATACTTGGATATAGTCGATTTACAAAGGCAAAGCAGTGTTCTTGCCAATTATAATCCTACAAAAGTAAAAAATTAACAAAAATCAATTGAATTTTGAGATGGATGACACAGTAAAAATAAGGAACAAGGGAAGACTACCTAAAGGGAAGACATGTTCACAGGAATTGAATTTTGCAGATTCTAAAAAAGATTCTTCCCTTAAAGGGGAACTGAGGTTTGGAAAAATAAAAAACATTTTTGATCGCAAAAACTTCTAGAGAGCATTTCAAGTTGTTAGAAGAAAAAAAATTTCAAAAAAGCTTTTATACTTCTCAAGATATCGCATTTTATAATATTTACAAAATCTCTTGAAAAAAAACAGATCTGTGACGTGATGTCCGACCTGTTTTTACTGTCTATACAGCTTATTATATAGCATATAATAGTTTTGATCAAATAGTAAACACAAACAAAATACTTCTTCTATTAAGAAAGCATTTATTTTGTATTGTTACTTATTTGATAATCAATTTCATTAATTCTTTTCTTTTTTTGTGTGCAAAAACTAAACAAAAGTTGGTTGTGAGAGACATTTTGTTTCTTTTTACTGCACTTTCGCCATGCTACACGGCAAAAGATGCTCGGATATGACGTCACAACTCACAAAACTGAAAACCGCTCTTATTTCGTATTATATAAAAAATAGATTGTTTGGTATAGCTTAAAAATGACCACCGAGACTAACTCTTTGATATTTACAAAAAAAATCGATGACAAATTTTTGACCTCGGTTCCCCTTTAAGGTATTGTATATTATTCTTACATGTGCTCTGAAAACTTCAATATCTTTCTTTTCACGTTTGGCAAATTCTTCGTAATGAAAATTCTTGTCATTGATGTATCTATCAAATTTACTGTCCTTAATGATACTTTCTATTTCTTGGTCTTCAACTAAATTGTTGATAAAAAAAATTAGATTTTTAGGGTTGACACTAATTCTAGAGGGGCACTAATAAAAAAGTTCTTAATTTTAGCCAGTTGACTATTATTTTTCTTCTACAGTACATAAATTCTGTAACATAAGAGTAAAAAAGTGGTGTTAGTAACTATATATGTATCCCTTCAAGGTCAAATAGTTTGTCTTCCTTTTTCTTATTTTTTTTAACTTAGCCAAATCTCAAACAAGCACCCCCTTTAGCTGTAATTTATGAGAGGAGCAGTTATTTTAATTTCAGTGTTTAGCTGATAATTCAAGAATTTAACACAGTATCTATAAACAGCCAGTAAACTACAGAAAAAAAGGAGAAAAAATCATGGTCGACATTAACAATTCAGGCATAAAAGAATACAAAGTAAGTTAAAATGCAAAATAAAATGAATCAAACCATTTGTATTTTGAATTTCATTGAATTGGCGCAACTTTTCATCACTGCCCTCGTCCTCTCCATCTTGTGAATTCATTTCATATTCCTCTTGCACTTTTTGAATCTTTTGCAGGAGTAACTCTGCTGTACCCAGATTCTCTTCCATGAAACTTTCAGCTTTCGCCCTGCTCATTCGGGTTGGTGTTAGTGGTTCACTTTCTGATGTGTATTCCCCTGAAGATGGTGATCTGAATGAGTGACCCTTTTTAGAATCTATTTCATGTGTTATTCCACAACCAAAGACGAACCCTGACAACGTTTGGAAATGTAACAGGACAAGAATTGCATGTAACAATTCTGGCATAGACCAAGTCTCTGATGCAGGACCAGTGAAAAATTCCTAAAAACGATATGCATGTCAGAAATAACTTAAAAATATTAGCCATTATATAAAGTATGTACGAAGGAGGGTTCTGGTAAAAATTAACATTTAATTGCGACTCCGTGTGTTTAAAAGGAGGATTTCTCTAAATTTATGTAACAACTTTATGGATACCCTTATCTTATGACAACATACCATTGTTTTTTATATAGAAAACTGACTAACCTTTATTACTTCAGCATTTATCAACCATGGTTGATGGGCTAAGAGCTTATTTAATGTAAATAATTTCTTCATTTTATTTGGTACATTATCCAAAGATTCTAACCACCCGTCTTCTCCATCCAACATCAAGAACATCCTCTCACATTCTTCAATTAATGGTCCACATCGATGTCTGGCAGCACCCTATAATTTAAAAAGAATTTTCAAACAAAATTTTAAAAAGACTTGATTTTTATTGACAAATTCTGTCAGAAATTGTGAATTGAACAAGAAGATAATTACCATTAATCCAATATAGTAAATCCAGTCAGCTGGTAAAGTTCCATCAAGTCGCAACAATTTCGATTCAAATTCGAGGAAACAGGACAAATATCTAATGTGATACCCAAGTATTTGGTGTACATGCGATACTCTTCCATTTAACAGAAAGGTGTCAACAAAAATTGATTCAGTTTGGAGATCATCAGTATTTACAGGAATACACTACAAAGAAAACGGCAATATTAAGTAAAAAAAATTTTTGCTAAAAAAAGGGCTGCATCAAAATTCCAAAAGAGGTTTTTTACGAAATCTTACATTCTTTTGGATTGTAACTTTTTTCTGAAAATGGCTCTTTGTAGATAAATAGGTCCTATTCTAAAAGAAGTGAGTCAACTAACAAACCATACCCTGAAAACAACTATGAAAGTTCTTAAAAAAATTAATGAAAGAAAGCTGCCTTCTTAATAAGAAAACGAAAATAAAGTTGTCAATAAATCCTTTCACTACACAATTCACCTACAAAAAATACATCTGATTACAGGGCTGGAAATAAGGAAAACAACTGAGGCGGTCATAAAAGCGCTGCAGGCAAATTTTTTTTGCATCTTTGCGGGGGATCCCTAGTTTGGCTTAAATGAACACCCCTGAGAAAAATAAATTACAAAATTACAACATTATCTTTGACATTGGTAACTAGCGAGCTAACCTATGATAAGTTTTGTAAACGAAACGATGATTTTTACAAAGCGGGCGGTCACGTTGATCACAATGTTGAACTTTCGAGCAGTCAAGACGCAAAACAAGGCGGTCATTGACCGTTGACCGCCCCTTATTTCCAGCCCTGTGATTATACCCAACAATGAGAAGATATAAGAGTATGTATATAAGAGTGTTTTAAGAACTTTGCAGTCGTTAAAAAAAACAAATCAGGTTTCTGAGCTAGGTACTTCCAAGAGGCAAAGGATGGCACACTCAACACCAAGAAAAACTAATTTAATATTTTGTATTCATTTAGATTTAGGAAATTAACAAAGCTTGGTCTAGGCTTGAATCACCATTGAAAGCTTAAGTTTAAGATATTTTTAAGTATGCAACTTTTACAACTTTTTAACTGAACTATATCAAATGAGAAAAGTTATTTCTAGATCTACTCTGTGAGAAATGTCCTGAATGCAATGTTGACATCAACAACATCTTGAAGTTCAGCGGTCATTTTAAAATTCTGAGATACCACTTGTAGCGCTCACATGTGAAATTGTAGGAAATGCCTTCAGACCAACGTAGTGATAAACGTGTGAAAATCACTTTGTGCAAAAGTTGGGGATATTGAGCACACTTAGATTTTGAAGGAGGAAACCTCTATGGGGAGAGTACAATTTCTAAGGGGGGGGGGGGCAACCCCTGAGGACACCATGTAATTTCTTTTGTATAATTAAAGTGTTTTAAACAGCTTCACCTGTATGGAAAATATTTTAACTCATTGAGTTTGTTTTAAATAACAAATTTACCTCATTTTCAGTAATAAATCTTGATGGTCCAATTGATTTTCTTCTAGGAATTCGAACCCCTTGATCCTATGAAAAACAAGTGTATATTTTTAAACATTACTTTTAAAATACTTACGTAAGATTATAAACATGTTTCTCTAGATTATAAACAAAGAATAAATCAGTGCATGAAGGTAGAAAGAAAAGGAGATGAATCTTTTTTTCCTTCCGATCAACGGCTATTTATTGGCCATAGAATGCGG
>JAUKWF010000050.1:0-17088 GCA_032356525.1 Eutonina indicans
AGCAATAATGCATTGATTGATAAGACTGGATGCAAAGTGTGTAATGTAAACAATCAGTCTGGTAATTTGATAGAGGATAAATATAGAAAAGATTGATCTGGTATATAATGTGCTCCATTCTGCGGGCATTCCTGATATAAAAAATTCATAAACTTTCATAATAATATTTATAGTGATGAGATTGGATTATGCCGACTCAAAATTTAAAACCCAGAAACTGTCAAAACAAATAGTAAAACTTTAATACAAAAAGGCCTAATCAATCAATTCAAGAAAATAAAGCCGTCCATCCAAATTTGGTGATTTATATTACCTTTAGTCATTTATACTGGCCACCTGTACTCCATAATCCAACCGTGCTATAATTGTCTCCCAAACATCTGTTATACAATTTGATAGCGTAAAATACATAAAAATATTTTTAATTTTTGTCCTTTTTTTCAGAAAAAATAATCTTTTTTAAAAATACAAATATAATTTTTTTGAATTCAAAATTTCCTCTGAAGATGGGGTAGGTCTTATGTTCGACTGTCATGATTTGCGATCTCCGATTTTTTTAAAAATAAAGTCAACTTGTTATATTAACGCATAACTTTCGTAATTTTATAATCCATCAATATATTTTCTTCTCCGATTCAAAGTAGTCAACGAGCTTTTAATTGACTGGAATTTTTCTTTTTAAATACCTATATTAGCTCTATAAAACTAAATTAAAATATTTGAAGTCGTCATTATCCGACCGTTTTAGGTCCTCTGTTCGGCGAAGTCGTTGAGACACAACCAGAAAAAACACATTTATCGTATACGGCAATCAAACTCAACTTAACTTTAAGTACTTGGGTTTGGATTGCAGCCGGGGTTGAAATTCTAAGAAATCACCCTTGCTTGTGCGAAGTGTATTCTATAAAAATGGATGATAGGTGCTTGGTTGATTGGTTTCTGTTTGATTTGATGATGGGTTTCAAACTTTTGCAAAAGAGGACATGCCTCCTGGTATAACCAGCTGACACATGACATAAGAGAGAGATGATTGCATTTAAAAACAAATGACATAAATGTTTCAAAAATACAAACAATATTTTATTTAGTATGTAAATATCACGCACTCCCATCAAAAAAGTGATGTTTTGATCTATATGAGTGGTGATTTATCAACTAGAAACAGTTAAAGAATATATAATTTTTCATGTGCCCATGGTAATAAAAAACTGGGGTACATTCCTCCTAAAATTTAGAGTTCTGCTCTGAACAATATTCAAACTACATAATTTATATATAAAAAGTCTAATTATGAGAAAGCTTTATGTACGCTCTGAAGGTGTATACTCAAGCGTAATGAGTATCACAATTGTTGATTTTAAAGTTTGGTTACTTTCTGAATGGTCCATGTAACATGGAATTGTAGAGATGAAATATATTATTTAGCACACAGCAGTAACAGTTGATAATGTACCTAACTAACACTCAAATTGTATGTTGGTCATCAGCAATAAGTCAAAGGCACCTGTTCTTAAGCTTTATATGTGTAAACGACACAATACACTCTCTAATGGTCCGACACCCAATAGCCTGACACCCAATATGTTGACACCTCCATGGTCTGACACCTCAATGGTCCAAGGTTTTTGTTTATATATGTGATTTTTTTACATTTGCTACATGTTTCCTAAACATATTTGTTTTAAGGGGGCATTCATAAAGTATGTACGCAGTTAGGAGGATGGGAAGTCATGTCAAAAGCGTACAGCTGTGTACAGGGGGAGGGGGGAGGTGAAAACATTAATGAGTACGTATGCAGTTAGACTGTCTGTCCGATGTTTTGCAAAGAAATTTAATCACCATTTATGGAAGAATAATTTCAAACCTAACCGAATTGTTGTTGTGATTCATTACTTGTACTGTATTTCTTTTTCATCAAAATCATAAAATTGCTTAACAATTTGTACATCCCTCAAAACTTCAGTACACTTTTTCATCTTGTTTGGCTTTCTCTATTTCAGAAAGAAGGGGTAAAAATTTGGTGTTGTATGTGCGTAGTACCCAAGGGGGGGTCTTGTACAGCGTACAGGGGTAAATTTTGAGTTTTACTGCGTACATACTCTATAAATGCCCCCTAAGATATCCATCATAGTTTGCTTAGCCTGATTTCATTATTCAAAATCCTTATAAATCCAAGTTTGAAATTAATTTTTGACCCCTTTATTTTTTGCCCTTTTACTTTCATGTAATGGGGTACTGTAGTTTTCTATATAAAGACAGAGGTAGACTAACAGAGCAATTAAGCTGACAATACAGGGGAATTATGCAAATTTGACAAAAATTGTGTTGTCATATTGACAATTGTTCTTATTTCAAAGCATAAGAAAACGGTTTGGATAGGAATGATTAAAAATGTGAATTTGCACGGTAAATTATAAACAAAAAATATAAGGTAAAAATTAGCTGTGGGACCATTGAGGTGTCAGACCATCAGTGACATACTGTAGGACCATTGTGTTGTGGGACCATCGAGACGACCCCCTAGAAACATTGTCTTAAAACACTGTGTGAGTGCTAACACTATGTGACCAACCTTCAGTTCGAAAGTTGACGATACTTGAACTCACAACCTTTACATTACTAGTGTTTTTCAGTACACTTAAGATATTATGATGTTTATGTTGGGACTGTCAGTCAGGTCATTGTATTTTATTGAATTGGTTGGTTGAAGTTTGTCTCTTCTTAGTTATCAGTACATGTAATAAAAATACTTATATATATATACTAGACATTCCAATAAATTTATTAACTATGAGAGATTATAAGGAATGTTTTGAATAAAATTTGATACATTACGGTATACATTTTCTGACATTATTTTTTTTAAATTAAGACATTACAGCAGATTAAAGACTTAAAAAATGGATCAGAGAAATTTGAGGCTGCAGATTTTGTTAATAATTTCCCTAAAATTTCACAAATTTGTTAACATCAGTGATGAAGAAACTAGAAAAAATAGCATGTGAAACTTACAATGGCATTTTAATAAATAATTTTATTCTGTGCTGGTGGTTAGTGTGCGATAAAATATGATATTCCAGGTTAAAAGGGGAATCTCAAATTAGTGATTACATGAGCATTCACATGAGCGCTCAAATGCGTGAGCACTCACTTGATTTAAAAAATCGCTCATTATTCAGTACTATTGTATTGTGATAATGCCCAGCTGAATGATTTATTCACTCATTTTTTGAGCACTCGTAGTGTGAGCTCTCATGTGAGTGCTCAATTGAGATTCTCCTTGTTGCGTGGAATGTCACAAATATTTTAAGCATGGGTTATAAGAATGCTTTATAAGCAAGCTCTGGGTTATGTTAAGTATTGTATGAAATTTGACAAAAGAATGATTTGACAATATCGCTACCTAAATCAATAGTATCACCTCGAACCCTTTTCTGTACAGGATGTCTAGAGATCTTAAATTAACGAATAGGGTAATATATTATAAGTTGTATAGATATTTTCGTTTATGAGAGAGTCAATTTTAATTAATCAGATAGATGCCTGCACATTGTAACGGGGTAAATTGTGACCAGTTTTCAAGGGTATGTCATGAGGATATACATATAGTGACATTAGTATTATTTGTCATAAAAGACGATTATATGATTATTCAGAATATTTTATGTTTGTATTTGTTTTATTTGAATATATAAGATGAATAAAGAATCAACAGTAATAACGAAACTTTCCGAAGTCTGTAAAACGAAGTGTGATTCAGTCTATAACATTCTCGTAATTGTAAAAGACTCACAACATGTATCAATTGGGTTGACAGATACTGTTCTTTTAACAGTTGCTGATTCAAGCTTTGATGGGTTTGCAGTTCAATTTCCAGACTATGGATCAGAGATAAATAATCTGATCAATAAAGGAGATGTGCTGTTTATCAAAAATCTCAAAGTTGATGCTAAAAAGGCCATTGTTGGAGTTATTAGGAGCAAATCAATTATCGTGAGGTTCCTCAATCCAGTACAGCCTTATAATCAGTCTTGTAAGTATATCTAAGGCGAATATTATATTCCATCATCAGTACTATATGGACAAGCTTTTGCTTTAACCGTGTTGTTTTTAGTTTTTATTTTACTTTTAAAACACGAAACAGTAGCAGTTAAAATTCGCTTTGAACACCGTTACCACTAAGCACTTTGCATAGCTCTGTCCCTAGGGTATAAAGGGCATAACATGAACCGAGAATCGATAGGTTCCCGGCGAAACAAGGTTGTTCTGGGATGTGTATATTTTGATATGACATGAACAAAAAACGTGCAAATCATATCAAGTTATGCAGATATTCTTTGCTTCAAATTTGGCATGGTTGATATTTGAAACAATTTTATTTTAAAGGGTTCAAGATGGTGAATGAAGAAAATTTAAAAGAGTTTTTTCAATGGATGCATCCCTCAGTGAAGATAGGTGATGAAAATAAGTGGCAAATTTTGCAAATGGACTGCTTCAAATTAGGTAAATCCAAATGATATCCCCACTCCTAAATCACTCTCAACATCTTTTATAATCAAGTTGTGATTTTATCCCCTTCCTTATTTTTATCCGAATTTATAATCAAAACTGATGATACCAGTATCTCCTATAATCTGATGTATGTTTAATATACTGTATAATAACATACTATAAATATTATTTCATAGACCTGGAAGATGCGCATCGATTCTTTGATATAGAGGTAAGTTGTTTTTACATTTACATTCTTTATTAAATTATACCCAAACAATGTTTCCGAACTTTTACAAATTATAAATATGGATATAGGAATAGCTTTTATTTTATTTTTTTGTGTCAAGTAATTAGGGATTGCTTGACTTAAATTTTAGTGCTTTTTTATTTGAATTTGGTCAAATATTGAAATAGTTTTTTTGGTTTACTCGGTAGAGAATTTATAAATGTTTGAATCAGCAATGCTAATTCGCAATAAGTAGCACTTTCTAACGGAAATATGTTATGAAAATATTATAAAATAATTTAATTATTTATTAATATTGTGGATTGTGGTGTCATTATGAAGAGCCTTGGGTGGATACTGTAAGCATTGAAGAAAAACATTTAATAGACTTGTTTTCAGAGACAAAAATCCAAAATCCATATATACTACATTCAGGATAGAAACATTGTTGGACGTACATATGTATACTTCAACGAATTAAATTTTTGTTTTTAATTTTTAGGACGTAATTGATGATGAGGAATCGAGATCATCAGATAGTAGCAATGAGGAGAGTTTGGAAAATCAAAGACAGGTATTTACATTAATATTTAATGTTTCATGGATGATATTTAAATTCGGAGAATATTTTCTAAAGCATAAGTATTAACTGGATTAAAATAGTTAAATGCAATAACTCTCAAAAATAAAACAAATCATCTGTTTAGATCAACAGTTGTCCTTTCATATGTAAATTGTCTTTTGCCGGCAAGAGCGTTTGAGAAACTATAGTTCTTTTCGACGGAGGCTTTGTATATCGAGGTAAGACTTCCAAAAGCTTTTTAAAGAATAATGTATAATCTTTAAATGGGAAATTTAGTACTCTTATATATATAATAGGAAGTTTTTTTGAACAATATAGCTTGAATTGAGTTCTTGTTGGCTCGGCAGCCCAGGGCATTGAGGCAGGGCTCGTTTAATTTGCACCACTGACTCTTATCCACTGAGCTACGTCACCGGCAAAAAAAGATTCGTGAGATTCCAGCCAACTACGGTGTGCTTCGACATGTGATATGGTCAGGAGGAACCAGAGCCACTCGGCTAACTGAAGGAATACTGAGCAGCTCGGCTTTATATAGTCAAACATGGAGACCGAAATGAGTTGAACGATACACCGTAGTTGACTGGATTCTCATGAGTCCTTTTGGTGGTGACGTGGCTCAGTGAACGATTCACCGTAGTTAAGACTGGATTATCGCGAATCTTTTTACCGGTGACTTAGCTCAGTGGATAAGAGTATATGTGGTGCAAATGAAACGAGCCCAGTGTATCTAGTTAGGAAAACACTTCTTATACTTTATATTATATAAAACCAAATAATAAAAAAACAGCTATTTATTCATTACGATAGAGCACTTACAAGATAAGGTTTCGAGACCAAATTAATACGCCCTAAAAACACACACACAAAAGAAGCATAATTGAGATGGTAGAAGGGATACCTGAAATCATCAGTCGATGTCCACAGTAGTAGTCGTTTCGGGAAGTGATTGAGTTTATAAATCGTCTATATTTGTTTATTTCTACATATATACGCGTCCTGTTCTTGTGCTGCTCAAATCTCCTGGATGCGATCTAATTTGTGAGAACAGAAACTTGTTCCCATATAATTTTTATCTATGCAGTTAAAAACTCCCCTGTGTATCGTTTAGGCATCTCTTCCTCTAAGAGATCTATTTTGTGGCTCAAAAATATTCAGTGTTTATTTTCCGGGAATGTCCCTGTTCTCTCATCTTATCGTATTTTTAGTAAAGTACTACAATAAGTTCTTGGTGCTGAGATGTCGGGTTCTGTAAAGAATCTGACCAGAGCAAGCACTACAGACAGCTGACGAGGCCCAATTTAGGCCGAAACGCGTCCTGTTCTTGTACTGCTTAAATTTCGGTTGAGATTGCGAGAACAGAAATTTGTTTCTATGTACATCGTTTACCATCCACTTATCTGTGTGTTTTGTCAAACTTAGCGATTTTAGTTGTCATTTCTTCAATAACCATTAAATATTTCTAATACAGCCATAATTTTATCCTTAATTAATATGAGTTGCATTTTGTATTAAATAATGTTTTATTCCATTTCCATACATACATTTTAGGAAATAGACATTTAACAGATATATGACAGTTGGCACCAACATTACGGTACCGTTGACTATGACAATGACAGGTTACTTGACAACAGTTACAATACTTGACAACATTGACAATACTTGACAAAATTGACATTACGTGACAACATTTAAATAACTTGACAACATTGACATGACTTGACAAAATTGACATAACTTGACAAAATTGACCATATTGACTATGACTGATACTTCTGAAAACAAATGGAAAAGAAACATTTTATCAGAGTATCAATCATTATTTGTTTTCCTTTATATGAAACTTGCAGTAAAAATATTTACTGTAGGTAATAATTGATGCATATAAGACTAAGAGAGTGTATTATAACATACAGATCTTTCGAGATCTAAGATTTTACGTTATAGAGATTTAGAAAAAGAAAGGAAAACTCTATTTATTCTAATGGTTAAAAGTCCGCTGATTGCGTTAGGAAAGAAATTTTGAAAATCTTACTATGTGCTGGTTAGATAATTTAGATAAAATTATTTTTATACTCTTAGAACTTACCTTTTGATTTACCCACGATCGGTAAAAACACTAATTAAAGTGTATCTAATTAAAGTTGTAATCTTGGTTTGTCTAGTTACTGGAAAGGGCCGAGACATCAGCAGAGTTGGCATCGTCAAGCGTTGAAACAATACGAAAAGATTATTCGCAAACAAAAAAGCGAAACAAAAAGGTATACTGATAAAATCTCTGAAAGCATGAAGGAAATTTGTTATCTGCAATTAATTGTCCCTCAAACCTTTCAATCAGTTAACATATAGTACAGTCGTACAGGAGTACTTAAAACAACAATTTGTTTGAACTATATCGAATATTTATTATTTCTCTTATTACGGAAAAGTAATACTAATAGATGTTGTTTGATAATAGTATAATATATATAAATTGTTTAATAGATCACTGCAGGTTCTTCAAATGCCAGTGGGATCGAAGAATACCTGGGATCGCCCGACGCAGTGACAGTGACGAAGGAAGGATACAGAAAAGTCTACTGCTATAAATGTCCAGAATGTTCTGCCTACATCAGGGATAAAGTTGCACGGCATTTGGAGAAATCGCATGGCTACGACAAGAAAGATGCGTCATTATTCCAAACACGTTCCAGGATATTATTTGGCTGGTGCCAAGCTAAGAAGCACGGAACACCGCTCCCTTTGCCCTGCGAGGAGTGTTCTGAGTGGCATATGCGACTGGACCATCATCTAGCGAACTCTAAATTTCACAAAGGTAGGCAAGTTTTTTTAGTTGCCATTTTCCTCGCACTAATATTTATTAGATAGATTGTGACTTTTGAAATTTCCAAAATATCGGAAATCTGTGAGATTCTTTTCTACAAGAGATTTATTTACAAGGCCGCTTATGCAACGCCACTGGACTATTATCCTTGTAATTTATCTTTCTTTTTCTTATTATATTTTATCACTTAGGCCATTTGTTTTGCTAAGAATGATTTTTTTTCTGTCTGTGATTCTTGTAATTCAATTTTGTTAGAAAAAGAGTTTTAGTATAACAGTATATTTCATATCAATTTATTTAAAAAATATTAATTTTTGTTGTGTTTGACCAATGTTTCCCAAATTATATTTTAACTACTTAGTAGTCGCATATATTTTTATGCAAACTTATACGTTGTATTCATCCGCTTGTTACTACAAAAATAATCATGGTGTTTTAGAAATGTCAAGTTTTGAAAGGAAAGAGCTTCTTGAAGCGATGAGACAGAAACATTGGAGCAAATCATCATCCGTCGCATCATCTGAAGCTGAAACCGTGCCGGACTTCACACTTCGTTCCGCAAATCAGTTAGGCCAAAAATTGCAGCAACAGCGCCCACAAGAAAGCAGTCAACCAGCAGCAGATTTTGTACCGGTTGATGCTTTTAGAGTCGACGACACGTTTATGGAAGCAAATGGGTTAGTGGCGGGAGATTATCTGAGCATTTATTACAAGGATCCTTTAAAATTGCTAGATGCTTTCAAGGCTGATTTGATGGGCAGCGGCACTAAAAAAGATGTTGCTGGGCAACATCAAAATCAAGTGAAATTGATATGGAGTACCCTTTCACCTGATTTAGAAATGTACCCAAAGCACCCAATTGCAAATGTCCATCTTCTTAGGCATAAATACCATATTCCGTCCTTTAAGAAAATGGGTACATCTGATGGGGTCCAGGCAGGAAGCTTACGGGCTCGTTATACATCGCTGTCAATTTTTATTCAGTTTCTTAGGAGAAACCAAATATATGCAGGAATCAGCCGTCAAGGTTTACATCTACTTGAAGATTCTTTGTCAGACCTTATAAAAACTCTTAATCCGCACATAAAACAGAGAAGGGTTGATGTACGAGCTCACAAGGTTACGCACCTGTTACAGCCTTCGCATTTTATTTCGTATGGGCAAAGTAGCCATATTCAAAATCTGATTAAATCGTCAAAAAAGCAAAAGCTTTTATGCACAAAAGGGTTTGCTGTTCAGTTTCGGGACTACCTGATGACTGCGTTCGCCATCGGAAATGGCTTAAGGGCTTCGAACCTTATGAATCTGACGGTCAAAGACATCGAGTCCGCGAAAGACGTTGAAGGATACAAAGGCCACAAAATCGTAACGAATTCGAATTACAAGACATCAACTATTTATGGGGAAAAATTCATCGTCATTCCAGACGCCTTAATGGAACATTGCCGTTTTTACATCGAAAAGTTAAGGCCCAAACTTAACCTATCCTCGTCGGGAAAGCTGTTTCTTCCGAACTCTGAAAGTTCGATATTGTCAGCAACAAATGTTTCGTCATCTTTAACCGCGTCCTTTCAGAGATCAAAAGTGTTGACAAGCTTTAATCACCAGCGTGTCTCGTGTACACGCATAAGATGTGGTATCGCCACCTACGCCTGTAACGAGGGTGAAATGGATGTTTCCTTCTTTGCACGTCATTTCATGAAGAACCGCGAAGAAACCACATCAATCCATTATAATTTGTTATCAAACCGTCGGCATGCTTTGAACATCGCCATGCACCTATACCAGAAATTTTCTGGCCACAATGATGAAATGATCACGGTCGATGATCAAGACAGCTTAGCCAAAGAGATAAAGGAGAAGACTTCAAGAGACCCGACAACTGTCATAAATTGGCTGCAGAAAAACAGCGACGCTGATGAATCTGAAATTATCCAGTTCAAAAACATCCTGGAAACTAAAAACAACGAATCTTTCTATTCAAAAGTTAGTTTTTTTGCTAAGCAATTTTTCAATTCACCAATAGTTATTTAATTATGATTAAATGTGATTTTAATTTATATCATTTATTCAAAGGAATAAACCGTTGCTGAAATAAAGTTGTACATCATGACCAATTTCTGTATTTCAGAACCTTGATGGATTGGTACTGTCAGTTTTGTTTTCTAAGCTTTTCAAAAATTCCTTACTGTAAAGCTTGAATTTTCAAAATCAAATCCGCTTCATTATCTTCGTTCTTTCTTTTAGGATAAAGCTACTCCTAAGAAAAACGATACGGCAACAACATCAACAACAAGAACAAATGATGATACCGTATGTAAAAAGATATAATGTTATCTTCACAATTCCTTTGACTTCGTGAACTTCCAAGTATTGTTACAATTTAAACCTTATTTCTTCAATTTTTAAAATCAAATCCGTTTCATTATCTTCGTTCTTTCTTTTAGGATAAAGCTACTCCTAAGAAAAACGATTCGGCAACAACATCAACAACAAGAACGAATGATGATACCGTATGTAAAAAGATATAATGTTATCTTCACCATTCCTTTGACTTCGTGAACCATTTTAAAATAAAAACCATTCTTGTATTAACTGACTTCGTGAACTTTTCCAGTCTCTCTCGCAAAATTTGCTCTTATTAAAGTAGTCTATTTTATCCCTATTCCTGTTTCAACCAAATAATGCGCCACATATTTTCAATTTAGAGTATATCTGACGGCGGAAAACTGCTGGACCAGCTATGTAGAACAGTAAGGAATTTTTAATAAATACTAGCTCTTTCTTTAACAAAAGTACCTTAAATCATTATAACCATTTACACACTATAGCATGTTTGTTATGAGTCACCCTGTGCATTTTCAATTGTGTTGTAAAACATGACTTACTTAAAAATCGTTGTCTGGTTTCGTAACCATATTTTTCCAGTCATCAAACATCTGGGGCTGATGATGTAGTTTTTTACTCATATTATATATATATAAATTTAATATTCAGTGAATATTAACTATAAGGAAATTTTTCCGAAAGATTTCCTAGACGTAATCTGAATATAGTATTTAATCAATAACTGCAATGTTTGCTTTTCTATTTTGTGCAAGAAAATAAGTAAGTAAGTTCGGGTGATACCCAACGAAACCTCATATATATATTTTGAACTTTTTTTAAGCCTCAAAGAAAGGGACGACTTTTTCCGAAAGAAGCCATGTTGGCAATCAGAAGAACGTGTGCTGATTTCATTTTTAATGGTAACATCTTGAAGGAAAACGTTATGGAAGCTACCAAAAATGAACCATCCTTGCAACATCTTAACTTTGTACAACTTAGGGCAAAGATCTCGTATTTGAGGCTGCAAGTTGCAGATCAAGGTATGGCACAATGATTGGTATTAAGGTTTTTTGGACATGCTCAAATTTATGCCAGACTGTTTTCACTTCATCCCCATTGAAACTCTAAGTTTTCAACAATGTTCTTTTAATAAAGTTGTTTCTTTTGGTTCGTATTGAAATCCTTTCTCGGAGCTTTTTTACATAGAAGCATCTATTTAATATCTGTTTTTGAAGAGGCTTTGGATGTTTATCTTAGAGATTGTTTAATGATTTATTAAATTCAATTGTAGAGGGGCTGATAAGAAAGCGTGGTCCTCCGTCAAAGAGAAAGGTAATGAATTTTTCAATAAGATTTGGTGAAGTTTCACTTTTAATGCAACATATTTATACATTATAACACAGTTTATGATTGGTTGAAAACGTAATATTCAATTTTTTTCTTCTTCTTTTTAAAAGCGAGATCATGCAATTTTTGAAAGACCCTTTGAAATAAATGTGAGGTTGCTGTATTGAAAAATTACGATTACATAATATTTTAACGATTTTTTAAATAGTGGAGAAGAAGGCCATTGCAACAGGGTTGAATTAATCCACATCAATTTTGAAATTACATTAGGTTAAAAACAGAGTAACTTTTTGTCTACTTTTTATTCTACTAGGACCCATTTTACTTACTTACTTACTAATATTTAGCTACAAGAAGAGTCGAGTGAGGAGTCTGTAGAAGAAGACACCGACAACGAGAGCGAGATGTCTTTGGAAGATGAGTCCGAAGAAAATGAAACTGGAATGTCCGTGGAAGAAAGTGACAAAGAAGAAGAAACAAAAACTAAAGACATAGCAGTAGCAGTAAGTTATACTAGTTCCAAGAAAGGAAAATGGTTCTTTTTCTTTAATCAATAGTCCATTTTCATAACCAAAGCAGGCAAATAAATATCTAAACTGGTGCGCGTACATTCGTGTTACATTTTCTTCTATGAAAACGGCAATAGACGTGATCATTTTTTAATAGGATTTTGAGCTAGAGAAAAGTAACTGTCATTATAAAGTGTATCAACTAATAGTTGACTATTAACCAAAGGATACGATAAAAATTTCTTTTTGTGTATCGGACGACAAATCGAATAAACTTCATGATCGGCAACCTTGTATGTGTAAAAATAAAATTAAACTTTAATATAATGTAATTTTATTATATAAAGAAATCTAGCTTGGGTACAGAAGATTCCGAACCAAAAGACAAGTTAAAGCCTTCCTTAGTAAGTTAATTTTTTTCTTTGGTAATGCTTGATGAACATAATTGTACGAGATATAACGTGAGATTTGTTTTCATTTATTAACAGGTCATGGAGTTTGTAAACCAACAATTTGAAAAAGACGCTCAGGTAAATTATATAGTACAAATTTCTCTTACTTATATAAGAAAGTAAAATATCAAAACAGCTTATTACTTGTCAAAAATAAGAATTTTGGCGTTTTCAATTTTGTTGAATGAGCTAAGAACGAAAATTACTTTAAACAACTTGATTAATGCATTAATGCAAGACACATCCATTAGCGGAATAACTTCTAACGCGTTTATTTAGTTTATTTTCAATAGAAGAATTATGCTGCAGATATTCAGGGCGGTAACAATTTCGGTGTTTAAAAAGTTTCCTTTAAATAAGATATTCTTCTTAAAGGAGTCGTCTTTTATATAACTATCTGTTTGCACGCTGGCTTTTAACAAAATCAATTATTTTAAGGATCTAACCATATTTTAACTAATTTTCAGCGAGCCACACGTAAACGAATACGAATTTCTCAATCTCAAAAGGCATTGGAGTTTTCTCGTTCGCAGAACGACCAAAACGGATTTGAAAGGCTGTATATCGAAACAATAAAAGGTATAGTATGCTTGTTCTTAAGTTCTTATGCTTATGCTGACTTCTTTTCCTATTTCATCAATTATGAAAAACCCAGGTCCATTTTGGAATGAATCGGTTTTACTTTTTCCATTATATTTCATGTTGCGGAGGTTGAGGTATTTCGACTTACTTAGTAATCTACGAAATCATTTTGCTTTGTCCACACATGCTTAGTAGCGTTACAAAATAATGGCTTGTTATGTTAAGGAAGGACCAATTGTTCTACTATCACGTTACTACAGTAATCAAAACTTATGATAGTAAATACATAACACCAAAATATTCTCTTTTTCTTACGTACATATCATTTATTTTAAGGATTTGGAATTTTCGCAACATCATCATTTGCAAAAGATGATTACCTTCTGACATATACGGGTGAAGTTATTGCAGGAAGTGAAGGAGGAGATAGAGAGTCTTTTTACAAAGAAAATGGTCAGGGAAACTTTTTATTCTTCTGCGAGATTGAAGTTAGAGGCAAAAGACGCTCAATTTGGTACGTATACTATTTGATAATTTACAAAGCTTTCATTGTGGTATAGTGGTATCAAGTATAAAGCATACGTATTGAATTGCGCTTAAGAAAAAAGTATATTTAATGTTTTTAGATTTTTGAGAATCAGGTTTTTGTTAAATAATGTATATCGCAATTTTGATGTTTGCGTGCTTAAGCTCTTTTTTTTAATTGCTAGACCCTAAAAGTTTGATACGCGTATGAGAAATAAAAATGAAAAAAGGTAGCAAACTGGAGAAAACGTAATTTGCAACCGAGATTGCGTCACTTACAACGAACCATTATCTAATGATTGATGTTTTTTTTGTATTGTGGATTAATAACATTTTTGAACGGTGGGTTATCATTATGAAATTTTTACGTAACCGTGTATTTTGTTTTATAGTGTGGATGCAACCAATTCTGGAGGATTATGTAGGTACGTGAACGACTCCCCGGCTAATTATGGTAATTGTCGAATGCGAAAACTGATGGACACCAACAGCACACCATATCTTTGTCTTTTTGCCACAAAGGACATCATGGCAGGCACTGAACTTCGGTATGATTATGGTGATACAGACGAAGGGTTATGGTGGCGTAAGGAGGTAAATTTTTGCAAGTTTATCCTTGATTCGAAATGCCTTTAAAGTTTTCCTTATGTATGGTATTTGCTCACTTGTTTATATAATTTCGGATTTTCTAATTTCTAGGAAAAGTTTATCAAGCCTTTGAATAAAGAAGACCTTTGCGATATGGTAAGTATTTTTGAAATTTATATCAATATTATCACTCTACTTGGTCAATATAATTGTTTTCCTGACATGGACATCTCCTTAGCTGTTTCAATTATTAGTGCGAACATTTTTAGGGCATAAAGCGTACGACATAGAGGAGAATGTACTTTTCATGTACTTTGTGGCTAACATTCTAAAAATAAGCTCAGTAATTTTTCTCAACGCGAAATCATGACTGCAAAAGTTCAATTAAATGAAAAATTTAATGAAAATTTATTCTGATATGCTTTCAGATATTCCAAGACAACGAAGATATAATTCCTCCGTCGCCGAAAAAAAGAACGACGAGTAAGTTCATATTATTTACATAATAAATCTGGGATTTTGATGCATGCTTCTCAGTTCTCTTCAGAAACCGGTAGAGTAAAACTGTGCATATTCAGGATCGGTCAATGAATAGAAATTTAATTTATTAGGTATGATCGATATCTTAAGGCGAACGGCTTAATATTTTTTGGACTCAAAAAGATTTCATAACTATAATTTTTTCATTGTTCTAAAAGCCGTGCTAAAAGTATTAAATTTTTCGAAAAGAAACACAAAGACGTTATTGGGTTAATTTTACATGAGTTATTTGGATGTCCCAACTAAAGCTGATTATAATTCATTTCATCTTTTCTTTCATTTTAGGAAATACGGCAAAACTCTAATTTGATGGTGGAAATAGTTTTCTTTAAAAAAAATATATATATATATATCTGCATATTTTTTAACAAAACCGGTAATTCTTTTTACTAAGGGTAAGTTTAAGGGAATTTGTAGGTTCAATCACCTTAGTAGACTCAATTTTAAACAAACAAGCCCCAGTAATTGTTAAGCTTGAAAGATCATTATAGATCATTGATAAGCATTTGCAGCAAGTTTTGGTCACTGTAGATCAGTCTTGTTGACCTCTTTTGTTAAGTCTTCTTTCTTCCCATACTTAAACACAAGGACCCTAGATCTCATTTTTGATTATAGTGTAGACATTTTAAGGGATTTTTCAAATTTTACGTGATCAGTGGAGGAAGTTCATGCCCTGAACGTGAACAATACCTTAAGGAAGAACTTTTTTCGGAATGAAAATATTTAATTTGGCGGGAATTTAATTCGACGGATGCCCAAAAATTTGATGTTTTTTCAACTAAATTGCGATTCTATACAGATTATTGCAAAATTGTATCAGAAAGGTTGAAAAAAATTATTTAATAAGTGGTTTAAAAAACCAAATTTTGCGGATGATGAAAAATAATTATTTTGGCCGTGATTTGTCGCTAAGATCCAACCAACAATATCTATGATTTGTCGCTAAAATCCAACCAATATTCATGATTTGTCGCTAAGATCCAACCAACCAATATCTGTGCTTGTCGCTAAGATCCAACCAACTATTATCCGTTATATGTTGCTAAAATCCCGGGAGGGGGGGGGGGGGTCCGCAATTTATAGAAATTTTTCAACCTGTATTTTGGGCCGCACATACCGTCATTCCATTCATTCCATAAGGTCAGTGCATTTTCGTGGGAAGACATTTTTGCGAATTTCGCGAATGGATGCTCTGTTCGCGAAATTAAATTCCCTGCGAAAATAATCAATCAAATGGCTGATTCGCTAAATTCTTTCGCGCGCTAAATATTTACATGCAAGTCTACTAATGTACCAAATCGGTATCCTCTTTGCAGGTTTTTGAAATCCAATTTATGAAAAAAAAAATTACATTAAAGTGGTTCAGCAGCCCTATATATTTTTGAGAGTTAAAACGTTAGCAGAAGTCAGCATTTATGATCGCATCTAGGACACTCTTATGGCTATACCTTGTCTCGATCAGGGCCGGCAAATTCCTTTTAAAAATGCAGGGGAAAATGATTGGTAATTAAGGAGGCTCTACCATGGGGTTAGGAGCTGATTATAGAAGATTTTTTTTAATTTTAATACTCTATAGATTAGCTTAATTAAACACATCCTTAATTAATCCTTAAATAACATTATTTTTATCACAACGCGCAGGACAATTTTTTTCGGCAAAACATGTGGGGATATAGCCCCAAAATTTACATTCCACAGTTACGACAGAACAGATACGCTTTCTCCTTTCTTTTTCCTGTTGCTCTCTGCTCTCCACCACTTTCAAAATTGTCCTCGATATGTCAATATATTTGACAACATTCACATAAGCAATATGATCTAGGTATGGCTCAAATTAAATAATTACGAGAAATACCGTTACTTTCGAAAAAAATCTGCGGCCGATCGATTCGATCGGCCTAACATCCGTGATTTGTCGCTAAAATCCGACCAACCAATATCCGTGATTTGTCGCTAAGATCCAACCAATAACTATGATTTGTCGCTAAGATCCAACCGACCAATATCTGTGAATTGTCGCTAAAATCCGACCAACCAATATCCGTGATTTGTCGCTAAGATCCAACCAATAACTATGATTTGTCGCTAAG
>JAUKWF010000051.1:8337-18935 GCA_032356525.1 Eutonina indicans
GTAGGAGAGGAGGAGAAGTTGCAGTACTGCCGTTTTGATAAATAAATCTCCTCCACTGTATTAAATTTAATTGACTTGCCGGCTGCTATAAACATATTCCTCGTAACAATAGATCAATGTAACATTTTAATGAAATTTTATCACGTGCTGTTTTACTCAGACACAACGATAAAAGAAATCAATTATCAAAGTACTGTATATATTTTTCTAATCGTATTTCACTAAGGCTCAGCTTGACTTCGCACAACAAAAACAGCTGTGCTTTCAACTTTAACAACGTGAAGCCGATCCAACAAAATCACTTTTAAGTGTTTTTTATTTGTACGGCACACGACACTGTTTGTCATTTCATTTGAAACACTTTTTTTAACGCTAGCAGTGCAAGCGAAGACCGTATTAGTTTTGCCTTGGTACTACTACTACTCCTCCGCGAGAAGATATTTCTGCCTAGTAGACCTAAGCGTATACTTTTCTTCATGCAAGGCGGGCATTTCCAAAATTTTCCAAAATCTCTAAAATTTCCAAAATTTTAAAATTTGCTGCTACCGTTTAGAGCCATGTAACTTTTTTCAAAGTTTAAGTTTTGACTTGATATGCAGAAACTAGAAACTAGAATAGGTGATACCTATAGCTAGGATACGTGGCTTTGAGATTCTTTCACTTCATAATTCACTCGAAATACTAAGCTGTTAACCAAAAATATGATTTTATATACATGTAATGGTACGTGAAAGTGAGAAAAACAAGCTAGGTTTTCTAACTAGGATACCTCAGTCAGATAAAATTGCATTAATTTGGGTCCACTAAATATAAAGAGAACTATCTACCTTTGCGTGCATTTCTCATCAAGAAATATATAAATATAAAAATATTTCTCTATGGTAAGGAAGTACCAGTCCCCATCGCAAAACATATCGATACCTTCTTTGAAATGAAGGATTACTAGGTAATCTCTATCGTAAACGAATCTACTTTGAACTTTTAATGAATATATCTCGAAAATTATTTTCAATAGACATCCCTGGATCACTTGACAAAGAATTTATTCAAAAGACATGTCATCGATCCCAAGCATCACTAGAAGATATACTCGGTGGTGATAATGAATCAAAATGCAACGGAGCGAGCGGTGACGAATCACATCAACAACAAAACAATAAACGAGAAAGAATGTTGAAAGTACTAGACTGTGTCAACACTATACATAGACTGGAAGTTACAGAGACTTTCTTTGTGCCAATATTGAGGGAAACTTCCATTGAATATATTGTACAAAAAGTACTAACAGCAAAAGATGATAGATAATTAAATTAGATTATTTCAGTGGCCACTGTGTTTTACAATTTCAAACATTTTACCTCCACTTTTAATTGATTTAAGAAACTTTTACTATACTATGTTTTCTACTATGCTATGTTTACCTACGTAACTGCCAGCCAACTCTATAAAAATATTTTGTTGTTGATGGTATGAAATGGCATAATATAATATAGATATAAATCTTTATTACTAGTAGTTTTTCAATGTTTTGTATGAACGTTTTTATATGAAAAATTATCAGTTTACAAAAAAAAAACGAAAAGCATAAATATTGGGATGTATATAACATTGTATCATATTATAAAAATATATATATTATACCTCATATGGAAATTGCGTATCAAAGAAAAGAAATTTGGAGTTTATAAACATTCCTTGCTGATTTAGAATTTCTTCATGAGAAATTTGAGCGGACGTAGTCTGAGGCTGAAATCATCAAAGATATGTGGAAACTCGTCACCAAATGATATTTTAAAATCATCTTCTTTACTAAAATGTCATCTTTGGTCCTTAAATATTTTTTTATGTGTATTTTATAGGTCATAACTGCAGTATTTAAACAATGTTATCTACAGTAACCCTTGCTTCTTTAGAGGAGGAAAGTAAACTGTATAGGGCATCTAAAATACATTTTACTCTCCTCCTCCAGTTGAGCCAGGGGCACTCAGGGGCGGATCTAGACCCCTGCTCATACTGCTCAAGCAGGGGCGAAATTGAGAGTGATGTGTTTATTATAGCTATTTCTATGTTACTGTAGATAGAAATACAGCACTTTACATATTTGAGCACGGGTAAAATTAACTCTAACCTTACTCACCAAAAAATGAGAAGAAAATAACATCTAGAAATAGATAAAGAATCGGCAAAATTGTGACACTTTAAAAGCTCATGTTCTTGAAGTAGATGAGGTGATGTTATACATTTTTTGGGATTTATTTACACGGTTCATTTTGCCTTAGTTTTACACCAGGTTTTACTGACTAATTTTCAAGCCCTTTGATTCTGAAAGTTGAAAATCGTTTCGTACATATATATTTTCACCAAAGGTGTCAATTCAATCAAGAAGCTCTCATTTAAAACGGGACGATAAATTTGACCAATCAAACCTTTAGCATAAGCAATCTGATAACTAAAATTGAGTAAAAAACCATGATTTTGGTTTTCTTAATACTGAAGAATTATTGTCAAAGTTTAGAGAAAGACCGATAAATGTAATATATTGAATATTAAAATAACACAGAAAAGATCTGATAACTATATTGCCATGAACCTGGTTATTCTTTATAATGCTGGGAGGATGTATGAATGTAAAGTGGTACACCTGTTATCTTGAACTTTGAGATTTTCAAATTTCATTAAATTTACGATTGGATTATTAAAAAATTCTTTACCTAGCCAAGATATAAACTCGCCTTTCAAGAAATGAGTGCTTAGTACTACCTCAAAATTAATGCCATTTTTGATTGACAGCTACGTATTTCAAATTTTGCAAAAATTATCTGCATAATTTAAAAGTATATATAACCTATTTTCAGCTGCCATGTCTTGTTTTTGATTTGTGGTGCAAAATTTAACCATGGCCTCATTAACCGTATTCTTTTTTTTGAATAATTTTTTTTCGTGTATGCAAGTTTGTTCGCCCATACGGAAAACACTGCGACGTAACTCAAAATTTATCACACTGTGTGGTTATTTCATGCCCGTGTATTTTATGGGTAATATCTGACTCTCGTTTGGAGTGTCCTTGCTTGTACCAAACCCTTCAATGCAAAGAAGGTATTTCGATAAAATTGAAATCCCGTACGGGACTGGTACAGTCAAGTTTGGAGTGCACTTGTTAAAGTTAAAGTAGCGCTGAGAAATATGGGAAAAGTATCCTAACTTTTCCTTACCTGGTCTTCACCATCTGTAGAATATTGAGCAGCAGCTGTTCAACGCGTAGAGATCATCGAACGAACATTTATTGTCACCTATTCAATTGCTCAATTATTGAGTTGAACCATATTAGATTGTGCTAAGGAAGTTGAACTTAACTTTCAAAACATCATAAATCTGAAAAATCGACTCTTTTCGTAAGAAGTGACTAAGTTTGAAAAAGAAATCTCTTAGGTACTTGAAAAATCAGCCACCTTTCCATGACTAATTATTTATCTTTTCAAGAGTTTTGATGCAGTGAAAAATGTTAGTTGGCAAAATTTTACTCAATACGCCTTTCCCGAGATTATTGTTATTAAGTCTAACCTCTCTTTCATGTATGATTGCCATGACAACCGATTCCCAAGTGAATTTCTTTAGTAGTTTTGATAATTGCATTTTGCAGTTTTTGTGATTATATTCTTACTCTTGGGGCTTAGTTGCCATGACGAATGTGCATCAAAAAGAGGTTAGACTTGATAATAATAAAATTCCAAAAGCGTATTGGAAAAAATTTTGGCATACTTTTCCCCGTTTTTTTCGGGTTTTACTGATCCGCCATGTGTTGTGTGGCGGCCGCCCGCCAAAATGGCCATGCGGCTAGTCAAAAATGTAAACAAAATCCCGCGCAGAGGCTTTAACACTGCTGAACAACAGTCCTTCCACAAGTTTAAAAGTCAAGAAGTGATGAGAATATGAAAAGATGAAGATCGTTTTCCTTATTATTATCTCTTGTTTTTTAAGTTAAATGTTATTGCTTTATGTTTACTTTTCCAGAAAACACATAAGACTTAGCAAAACCTTAAAGTAATAAAAATCATTGAAATTCAGATTAAAACGTTTCAGCAAATTTATTGCATTCCGAGGCAAATGTTAAAATCAATCTGTTTTGTTAAGACTTTTTATAAACAGAATAAACATTGATAAGTAGCTGCATACTTTTGTCTTTTACTAAATTTCAATTAACGTGCGTTTGTTGTATACCAATAACTTTTTCCCTGGTTTGCCTCGGCAATCGCCACGAATTAGCTCATTTTAGTTTTGCATTTAGTGTTTGATTAAGTGTGGTTATGAAGGAATGATAAGATATACTGTGAATCATCCTAATTTTATTTGATTCAAGGTAATTTTTAGTCTTGAAATTGCCTGGTATAGACAACTTTCCATCAGACAGTCAGGCAGGGAGAACCCTCAGTACAGTCGTGGGATATGGCGTTAGCAGTATAAAAACAATTTCTTACAGCCAAAACACCTTACACATTCACCTTCTCCTTAATTGCGCAACAATTAGCTAAAAAGTGCAGCCTTGTTTCAAGTCTAGAATGATCTTCCTTATGTATTAAAACTTTTCGCCTAGGGAATATTATTTTATAGACAATAGACATTTAAGTTAGGGACACTAGCACGAAAATGTGTCAAATCGTCCATCAAAAAAGTCAAACGCGCAACAATAAAGAAAAGAGAATGTCATCTTTTTATAAGCATCATAAATCATTAGCTTCTCGTTTATACTAGTCCCAATGCAATTAAGATAAAGACTGCTCTCTGTAAATAAATCTTCGCTGTGTGCACGAAACCAAAAGTAATAAATCTGGTCTGGGTTTTTTACCAAAGTGGGTGTTAAAGCCGTGGAGGCCGAAACACAGCCCATAAATGTATTTCCTTCGAAGAAAACGGACAAAAATAATTTAAACCATTAAACCTTAGATTAGTCTTGATTTTTAATGGCCAAAAATTGTTTAACCAAAAAATACTTAATTAAGTTATAAATGGAAATAAAATTGTCCGTATTATAGATAACGAAAGTGAGAGGGAGGAGACAATCTTTTCATTTGAAGAAAAAACATTTGTGTGCTTTATGGATACCGCTAACCTATTATGATAGTAAATGGGCTGATTTTTTCGTAATATTAGGTCAAGCCGTAGGACTGATCTTTCATTACCTTCTATGTGTGTATCAGTGAGAACATGAGCTCTTATTATAAATTTTCAAGAATAAGTTCTCTGTCGGAGCTTATTACATCGCCATCGCCATTCCTGTTGCCATCATAAAACAGCGTGATTTAAAAAAAGACTGATTTCTGATTTCAAATACATAATTATTTTTAATGCGTGTACATAAATGATCCATAGGCGGATCTAGACATCGTTTAATTAGTGTATAGCACAAGTGAATCATCATGACGGATCGCTTATACAAGTTCTAGATCCGCCTATGTGATCCTTTTGAATTCTCAACAGCATTCTTTTGAAAACCACAGTGTTTCATCCATTCGTCACCATTCAACAATGCATGACTGTATATAAAGATATATACTAGAAAATTGGAATACTCAAAAGGAGGAATACATTATTTAAGGACAAGGGAAGAGAAAAAATAGGTCAATTTCAACATATAATTGTTCACACGTCATTAGATTCCTCCTTCAAAAAAGTAGGTTGGCCTATGTTCCATCCAATCGTTTTGACCACAGTTTCTTCAAATCTCTTTCAGATGATTTAATTGGTTTACTGATTAACGGCGTAGTTTCAAAAGCTATAATTGTGTGTAGATTTTTGTTGGAAAAATATCAAATACCTGTTTCACACACACTCACACAAAAAAACAGCCTTTCACGCCATTTACAGTTATGACGCCGTTTATTAACAGAGCCGGCGAATTCATTTGAGCCAAAATATAAAGTAAGTAAGGAGGTCCACCATGGTTTGGGCTGACGGGACAGAAAACTTTTTTGGTTCTTTAATACTCTAGATAGCTTAAACACAACCCAAACTTACACATAAAATAGGAAATCATATACAAATATTACAAAAAACTATTTTTGGGGGTTTCGCTGGCCCTGATTAATAATAGTACTCAACATTCATTCAAATCATTGGTCACTTTATCAAGTGACATATGCGTTTTCAAAAAGTCCCTTTGTTAGTTAACCAGTAGAAACTCGAGATATGTTGGAAGTTTTTTCTTGAAAATTCAGTCTTGAACAGAAAAGAAAGAAAGTTTAGAAGAAAAAAAATAATTCTTATTTGAACAGTTATTGTATTAAAAAGTATAATATGTTTTCAAGAAAACTCGCTGCTTTTAGATTACATGTCTACAATGTACTGATTCCGCTATTTTCTTTATTATTTTTTACTAATAGTCTGCAGACCATTTTGTGAATGCAGTTTTAACACCACTCATTAATATGTATTCCCGCAAGTCATTAACAAAAGTCATTAATAATCATTAAAAAAGTGTAAAACTTGCGTAATCACGATGTTTTGGTAGACTAGTTCGTTTACTTATCTTTTGCTCTTCTCAAAAGGATTTTTGTCCGCTTCAGTCAATATCTAAAGAACGGGACGGTAGATTTTTAAAAGGTGCGGTAGAAATATTTTAAATATTATAAGTTACCATATAATCGAAAAATCAGACATCCCTATTTTTTTTCCAGGGTTCCTATTGCCCGTAACTGTGCTGTTGCTATGTTTTGACTCATATCTCGTTTATGATCATCGTTAAGTGTTTGGTTAAAAGTGCCGTGAACACATTTTCGTGCTAGTGTCCCTAACTGCATTAGAGCTACCATTTTGAAACTAATAAACTTTCACCTAATAAACTTACGGATACAATAATATTTTTTAATGACGTAACTATCATAAATATATTCACTCTCCTACTCTTTAAACTGTATGTTTCATTCTATATTGAAAAATATCTTTATTTCTGTTTACTTTAAACAGAGAAATTTTAGCGATACTAATTTTAGCTTATATTAGCGAGTCAGCAAAATCTTGATATTTTTTGTATTTATTTTGGCGAATCGCTGTTTCAGAAAATTTTGTGTGGATTAATTTTTGCGAATGATTGCTTCTAAAAATAACCCGTGCATTTATTTTCACTGTCAGAAGGGTTATGAACGAAAAAATCGTCCCTTTTAGACAAAAATCACCTTTTTAAGAGAAAATATTCTCGTTGGCTCCAGGCTATTTATTTAATTATTCTTTTGAGACCTGTGATTTGCAGACACACTGGTTAACAAAACATTTACAGCACGGAGATGAAGTGTTGCATTTATTGAGTGTCAAGCAAAGAGGACAGCTCCAACAGAAAAATTTCTATGGTTCCATGTTCATTTGTTATAGTTTCACTGACCTTGCATTTAGTAGGCATGCCCCATAAGATAATAAATATTGATGGATGAATATCTTATATGTAGGGGCAAAAGGTTTCCTGGTGGTACATAAACCATTTGCGCCACAGCCTTCTTTTTTTTTGTAAGTTCAGAGACAGTAAAAAATATTCAGCTGTGGATCTACAGTAACATTATATATATAATATACCTTTTCACAAAAGGGATTTCTGGTTATTTATAAAAACCTTACTTCTTCCCAGAGAACACCAAAATCACTATACAAGCATTCCAATAAATTGTTTTTGTGTAATTTTACTTTTTGTAATAATAAAAAATATGTAACAATTTAGATTCAATCAAAATATGAGCTACCAACTTTATAGAAATACAACCCTTGGAAACAGTTTGCAAGAAAGTTTAGATGAGTTGATCCAGTCACAACAAATCACTCCACAGCTGGCTTTGCAAGTCCTTCTCCAGTTTGACAAAGCAATCAACAATGCTTTGTCAAATAAGGTGAAAAACAGAATCAACTTCAAAGGGAGGTTGAATACATACAGATTTTGTGATAATGTTTGGACATTCGTTCTTAACAATGTCACTTTTCGTGAAGTGGGAGATAGTGTGAAAGTAGAGAAAGTAAAGATTGTTGCTTGCGATGGAAAAGAAACAAAGAATGATGATTGAATGGTTTTAAAAAGGGATATCTTTCAATTTGTGTGTTTACATTATCTTTCTTGGTACGTGAAGCAAAAAATACAAAACATTATTATAACAGAAACTATACATAGTAAAAAAGTGGGGAAAATAATCTTATACATAGCTTGATAATTGATTCTGCATGGCACAAGATGGTAGGTTTAAAAAGGAGGGATCTTGATTACATGTTTATATGTTTATGTTTTTAAAAGATAAGACTTATAAATGTTTTATTACACATACTTTGTACATAGAATAACATACCATGAACAATTTCACTGAATTTCATTCTATTTTGTTCGGATATAGTTACGGTGGATTTATAAACAAAAGATTTATTTTACAGTATTTACCATTTTTTTTCTTGTTTTACACTTATTTTAAAAAAATGTACCTTGTCACACTAAAACTTTCCATTTGTACGAAAAAGAACAATACATGGTTAACATGCTTTTTCAATGTTAGTTGGTTTTTTTCGATTTGTTTCTTTCTGTATTGAATACAAATATTTATTTTGAAGCAATCTGTTTATCATTTGTTATTAACAATCATGAATAAATTGGTGGTTCCACTCTTTCAAGTATAAATATTTCAGAATAACTTTGATATTATTTATCTGATACCTTTTTATCTTATGCCTCTAAAATTCACTCAATATCTTATATATATGATTAGTGATAAGAACATCAAATATCATGCTTATTTAATTAGCTTCTTCTTATAAGGCATATCCTTATTAACAGAAACAATGACAGAATTGAGTTTACAATTTACTTTATTTAGTTTGATTTATTTACACTTTATTAGTTTAAGATTTGAACTATTTGAATTCACTGATACCTAGTATTTATTTAGTACATATAAAATAATCAGGAGTAAATTTGATATTCCATTGGATTGTGTTTTGTAATTATATTTGTTAGTGATCAGAAAGTGATAATTTGACTTTTTAATTTCTCATTATATATTTTTTGTAATTAAATAAATACATTGCAATGTTATCAATATATTTTTTCCCCTTTGTAGCTGCTTATAATTTGAACACGAAAAGCTCGTTACTGAAAGTTTAAAGCTTACAAAAACTCCATGCTCTACATTTTTTAATAATCATACACTAAAATAATCATCAACAAAAAAAGTTTAACAAAAATAATTTATTTGAACTATCTATCGGCGTGTATTTTAATCGTAATTTTTTGAATCGTAATTTTGGTTTACGCTTTTTCGTATCTTTAGAACATAAGTCGTGAAATTAGATTGTCATACGTTATTTCAAACCCAAGTACTATAAAATACACTGAAATTAAACATCATTAACATTATATATTAAATATAACTGATGTTTTTTAGTATACAACATGTCAAGAAAAAAGACTTACAAACATGGTCACGATGTTTCTAGTGAAGAAGAAGAAGTAGTTGATGAAAATGTTTTCCTTCTGGAAGGTTTGATGAATTTGTTGAAGAAATCAAAACATCGAAGAAAATTGAGAGAGCCTAGTAGTAATTCAGGTATATATCATTGGTTCTAGCATGAATGAACAATTGTAGCACTGTCTCATTCAATTATACAAGTTTCCAAACTACTAGACATGTTGATGTTAAATTAATTACAAATAAATTCACCGGTTGTCAACTCAGAAAAATTAAAAGAGACGAGTAAATATATAGCCACATATATAGCCACAGCTTCTTCGTCATATCGACTTCAAATCCCCGAAATGACTGCTGATGTATCTTTATTTTAGCCTTGCTCTATTTCGTCTTTTCATCTGTAATTTTGTTTATTTTCTGTTTCCTGTTTCTGTGTTTCTATGTCTGTAATTTTGTGTCGTGTTAGTCTGGTTTCGTGACCACATTTTCCAGCCATCAAAAATCTGAGGCTGATGGAGTTTTTTACTCATATTATATATGTATTATTGTCCCACATTATCTGATTTTTATATATTCTAAGCCTAGAAAAAGATCTGCAACTATCTATGACTGCAAACATTGATGTCGACTTAATGTAATATGTCATTATTTTGCTATTTTTGTTATCTATCAAATGTGCAACTAATGAATATTATATTATGTTGTTTTACATTCAGATTATTACGAACAAGAATTTGAAGGAGCTTATGAAGATGATTCTGTGGATGTTGTTGAAGAAAGAGAGGTTTGTACATACAGTATAGTCAAGTCGGATTTCATATAATTCATTATAACTCTAATTTTAGAGGTGGAGATACAGCCAACAATTGAGGGTCCGCAAAATCAGAAAATCATTGAAATCAATCAATAGTATCATCAAAATAATCAAATTTATGAAGATTTAAAACCATGATATATGACAGAAAAATATGCTTTTTATTTTCGAATGTTCTCATTTACCTAAAACACAAACGAAACTTACATAAATTTTCTTTCAACATTTTAGCGCTTGGCACGTGAAAAACAGTACATACATGACGAACAGAAACACATTCAAAATGTACATAAAGAACTATGTGATATCAATAATAAGTTACAGGTATGATAGCTACCAACAGGCCATTACCATTGTAC
>JAUKWF010000052.1:0-18528 GCA_032356525.1 Eutonina indicans
AGCCAATCAGGAATTATTGGCCATATTTCAAAACCAGGTATCAGAATTCAACTAACTCAGGCAAGAACGATTGAAAAGTCAAATGCGTCGTTTTCTTAAATCTTAAATTTAGGGCGAACTAAGCTTTAAAATGAATTTTGCTCAACTGTATATTCTTTGTTCTTTAAGTTTTTTTAACGCATAAGATGTAGGGCATTCCCAAGCAACAACGAAGTTCATCGTGTGTTTTTTCCACAATTCTCTTTATTCCACTAGGTAAATCAAGTGTTCAAAGAAACGCAGACTTTGAGTTGGTGTTCCCGGAGAGAATTCACAAGCATCGATCGAGGAGAGACTTATCTACTAAATCAGAGGTGAGCAACATAACATTGAAAAAAACAACGATAGCTTTTTTGGGTGGATTTTAAATATGAAAAGTTTCCCCAATGAAATGTTGAATAGAAAAAACGATATACAAAACACAGAATAATTATTCTTGACGAAACATTGTCGGCTTAACAAAGTGTTTTGTGTTGAAAGCTTGATGCATTCATTGATTGTGACGATTTTATGTCCCTATTTAAGTGTAAATAGCAAAGATATTGACTTTACTTTTGTGGATAACTGTTTTGACAATCCCTCATCCTGTATCATTGCCTGTGTTTCATTACAAACAAATTTTTTTAAATGTTTTCCGTCATTAGGGGACAACACACGACGAGTATGTGACGTACCGTATTCCATCACGTGACAACGAATATGTACTCGATTTGAAGAAACGAAAGTAAGTTATCAGCTTTTGAGCCGATGTCTCTTGACCAGGACCGTTACCTTCCTAAACTCGCGATTACGACTGGATGAGAACATGCACGGGCTATTATCATTTGGGAGGATAAGGGGCCCCATAAAGCATCGATGTTTTTGAAATTGCGAAAACTGCGAATTTTCAAAAATAGCAAATTATTTTATACTGGTGCTCTTGTTTATACACTTGAAAATTGTTGTTGCAGAATGTTAGTTTTTTCTTTGCGGTAATATCTTGAAAAAGAGCAGATACACCAGGTTTAGTTTTCAGTTTGCTTTGTGTGTATCGCCAGAATATCTTCGGACAATGTTTGGATCTGTCGACGATGTCTTTCTCGAAATTTCTTCTTGCACTTCTCATCTTGTTTTTAACTTTATTCCGCAACTTTGCATATACATATCTTCTATGTTTTCTCTATCGTGGATGTTGGTGCTTGTGATCCATCGTCTGTGTGAACGTGTTGTCTCCTTGATAGCTTCTTGCAGTGATTGGTGGATCGGAAAGTCTCCTTTTTATTTCCATTAAGATGATTTTACATTGACAAACTTATTACTTACTTCAAGTATTTGCTTTTTAAACATATGCCAGAGTTGTTCGACAGATTGGTCTTTGTTATTTGTCAGAGAGTTGTCTTCCCAGTGTTGTTCTATGAGGAAGTTTTTCATGGCATTTTAATCTCCTTTTTCATAAAGGAATCTTTTTTTGAGTTGTAGGTTTTAAGGTAGCAACTGTATTGGAAAGTTATGACAGAGTGGTCACTCTTACCAAGTGGGGCATGGTACTCAATGTGGGACATGGAATTCTTTGTTTGCGAGCAGTTAATTGATGGTTGATGGCTTGTCTGATCAACGGCTACGAGTCGGCTCCTTTACATGTTTTGATAGTTTTGTTTCTTTGCTTTATTCGCCTTTTTTCGTTGTCAATTTTTTTCCAATTAATATGTTTGTAATTTTAAAATCCTCAACAAAACAAAAATGTGAATACTTTTTATTGCTGCATAAAGTTTTCAGGAGTTCATTCAGGCGTTCAATATTGGTTTCAGAGTTTTCTTGTGGAGTGGGGCTTCTGTAGAAACATCCTAAAAGTAGGACATCTTTATTGTTTATTCTTGATAGTTTTGGTCCATCTAAAGTTCACTGAAGTTCGATGGTATGGTCGAATTGGTGCAGATAGCAATACCACGGCCGGTTGGTGTATCTATGTTTGTGTGAAACATTGCAAAGTTTGGAATTTCATAGTCGTTTCTGGTTCGTTCTGATTTGTTCTTTAGCTTCATTTAACATATCGCGATGACAAAGAGGTTTTTTTGCAATAATTTCCATTAGTTCCATTTTCTTCAACAATGTAAGTTGATCTGCGTTTGTGTATAGTACCAAAAATTATGTGATACGATTTTCTTCTGGTCTTTTTTCTTTTGTGGTTTTCTTGTTTTTCTTAGTTTTTGTGTTTATTATTTGCTTTGAATCGCTCTCTTGGGCATCTCCTTCATGTAAAAATCGTTTTTATATTCCTCTCACTCTCCATATGCTAGATATTTCTCCCTTGTTGCGTTTATCGGCCTTCTGTGATATCTCTCTGTACAATTCCCGTTCTTCTTGTGTCAGATTTAACGGTCACACTGATACTTTTGTACTGGCTCTGGCAATCACCTTTCAGAGATGACCGGTTCCCAATTAGATTGATCTTTCCAATTTCGGTTTGTAGAGTAATGACAATTGGTCACTTTTTTCCTTCGCTTGCTGCACCTAGCCGTAGCACACGGATGATTTTCGCAGGAGTGTAGAGATTGTTTATTAGGTTAGAGGCAAGATCATTTTGTTTTTCAACACCATGAATGATGATAGATATTTCTTGATCTCTCAACTTTTTTCCTATTCTTCAGTCTTTTCTTCATCCTTTTCTTCAACTCTCGCACTCTTGAGAACGTTTTTAAATTGTGTGCTATTGGTTATAGTCTTCATCGACAGATTATCCCGGTCATTCAAGGATGTAGCAGCTGCATAGGATTTGACGTTTTAATCTAACTGATCCTTCATTTGTTTACACTGAACTTCTATGGTCTTTAATATTGATACTTTCACATTTTACAGCTTTTTTTCGAATTTTCCTATTACACACTCAACAGCTTTCAAGCCTGGGTCTTAAACCAGTTTTCTTTTTAGATCTGAAAGCGCGAGCTTTGAACTGCAATTATACATTCTAATTCAATTCTATCCTATGCATGCTGTTTAATCAGGTTGTTGAAGCCAGACACATCTCTTTTTAGTTGCTCAATTTCGTTGGTCAATTTAATTGTTTTTGATTTCATGCGCACTGGAACAAGATCTAGAAGATTTTGTGGGACTTCTACACACTTTTCACAGTAGAATTTGGATTACTTTATTATTTCGATTACATGTTTCTGGTACACCAGGAGTCATGTGCATCGACAGTGTAGTGATCTTTTGCAGGATTCACAAGTTAAGCAGTCTTTGTGGTCATCTGTACATTCAAGTTCAGTATATATGATAGGTGCTTTCTTGTTGTTAATTAGGGTTCTTTTTTCCAATATTTTTATTTATTTTTATTAAAAATTGTTTTTTCAAGTTTCTAAGAGCTCCAAATACACGTCCGTTCTTTGTTAACCATATGCTTCCACGTTGTTTATAAATGTTCATTTGTACTATTAAATGTATAAAAAAATACACCTTCATTTCTCTTTCAATAGAAGTTCTCATCCTGGATCAGTAAAGATTATTTCTTATGATGGAGAAGACAATAGAGTTTTTGAAAATGTAAGTCGCATTGTATCGTTGATTTACTGATGGTAGCGGAATACAATCTACAAACGGATCTCTTTTTTAAATTAATGAAAATGAAAAGGAATGGGACTTCTTCATTAGCTTTCATAAGCTCTGCCGCCGTACTACTATTAACATATCTTCTTTAAACAATACGGATACCGAAATTATTTTTGTACAATTCCAAAGATATGATTCAGTTCTTTCCAAATATGTAATAAACATAAATCCAAACAGATCTTATCAACGTAAAGAGATACGCCTTTTCATAAATAAATAAATAACGAGAAAGTGTACAAGTGCGTTATAAATACGCAATTATTTTTAAAAAGCGCGAATCGTGATACAGCTTTTCATAAATAATTACGTAATTATCACGGAAACGAGGCGAGAGTTGTACGCTTTCTTATTATTTATTTAATTTAATATTTAATATACTCCATATGCGGGAGTCAGTTAGGGATGTTGCAACATATATTTGTTTACCTATCTCGTAACCTATGCAAACATAGTCTTTCCACAACTTAGGTAAACTAATGTATTTTCAAACTATTTAGCATACACCAGAAGATTGTCACTACGAAGGAAGTATCAGAGGTGCTCCTGATTCTTTTGCTTACATCAGCACTTGCAATGGCTTAACGTTAGTATTATATAATTTTTTTTTCGGGGGAACTGTATTTTTATTTCTTATTTAGTTTATATTAAAAAGAAAAAGCTTATACCGTCTGTTTAAAAGAAAAATAGAACAGTAAAAGTTGTATTGTAATGTGCAAGAAGCCAGTATAAAACGCCAGAAGCTTTTGTATTTTTTAAATACCTTGCATAATTTCCGGCGTCTATTCACTGTATTACCGTATATTAAGTTTTAATGAATATTTGTTATAGGGGTACACTGGATGATGGGATGAACAGATTTGACATTATTCCGCATGTAAGTTAGGCTGTTTATGTAAAGTGCTGATCACTAAAGTTTCGCGGGAAGAAGCTTTAAAGTTTTTCTCGTTGTTTTTAAGTAAATTCCTATGAAAATTTCAAATCAGCAAAACGTGAAAGTTTTTCCGCAGGAAAAAGGATTAATCTCAAAACGCAGTTTTTTAGTCCAAAATAATTTTTTCATTACGCGAAAGTTTTTTTTCGCGAAATTTGTCAAATGTAGCAAAATTTATTTTGCTAGTGTCATTATACATTTTTGACGTCATCTTTAATTGCCTTTTATAAAATTAAAGCATAACTTTTCAAATATCTTCGAAATTTGGAATATTTTTGAAGTTCTTAAATCAGGTTTATAAAGAATCTAAAAAAGTTTGAATTGAAAAGGAAGGAGCATGACATATAGAATTATGTATAAACGAAGGAAACAAACAGTACTTGAGATATATACAAACATAATTAACAGGTTATGTTTCAAAATGCTTTTACTAATGCAATAATATTTTGAACGAATCGAGTATTTTGAAAAGACACCCTGTAGAATTATGTAGAAAGTTTTCGGGAGAATAAATGAGGGAAACAAACAGTACTTGAGATATATACAAACATAATTAACAGGTTATGTTTCAAGATGCTTTTACTAATGCAAATATTTGAAAAGTATTCAGAATTTTGAAAAATATAAAGAAGTTACTTTAAAGGAAGAAAGTTTAAAGGAAGTTTTGCACGAAAGTTAATTCCCCGAAAGCTTTTCAAAATCCGGAATCTGCGAAAGTTTATTCCCGCGAAATATTTCAAAAAAGAATTTCCAAATACAATCTAAAGAAATTCGTCATTTTTTTCACAATTGTTCATCGAGTTTCAAATATGACTTTAAAGTATCGAATAAAAAAAGTTTTTTAACCTAACCTTCTCTCGCGACAGCTTATTCCCGCTAAATGTTTTAAAATTGACTCTTGCAGAAACCTTGTAAAGTAATACTCGTAAATGCGTAGCACGTTAATGCCAACTTAATTTATGTCGGCAAAAGATTCCCGGAATTTCGAAATTTCATCGCGATGGGGCTATTTGCTAAAGTAAAACCATGTTTTTGTTGATCATACACTTCACTTAATTAATAACTGTTTACAATAATTGATAATTATTAACTTGTCAGCAAATTGAGGACGTTTAAAACCGGATTAAAACTGGTTCAGATTTCCTCAAAACAACAGACCCTTTATCAATGATTTCTTTATAAATTACAGGATGATGAGGAATATGATGGGCAACACAAATTGGTTAATACAGAACCGGTGTTAAACGATGCTCATGAATCTCTTAGAAAAGATTCTCACATGGGTATAAACGGTTTTAATTTCATATATCATGTATCACGAAGAGTTTATACACCCTGTTGAAAACAGTTCTGTGGAACTGAATTGGCCATCCTGGGTAAATAAGAATGGTAAAAATACTAACAACAAAGCATTTTTTTTCTAGACAATACTCCGAAGGAACCAATAAAGGAACCTTTTAGTAATCTACGGAAAAGAAGGAGTAGCAATGATAATGTTCCCACCTTGGTAAGAAAATTAATTATAATGTTTTTTTTTTCATTCTAGTAAACATAAAAGAGGGTAACCTTTAGAATATTTGTTAACAACAATCATATTTACATGGTAGTGTGAGCAAAACTATGAAAATGCTAGACTCTTGTGTATCATCGAACTTTTTCTCTTAAAATGGTTTTTAAACCGACGAAAACTTGGAGTAAAAAAGCTAGGAACATTTTATTCATTATAGTTTTTGTGCCCTGTATATCAATAACTGAAATGTGAAAACATCATGAATTTAAACCTACCATGTACGGATCCAGACTTCTGCCCATGTTGCCTAAACAAGGGGGTAAGAAACCCAACCGGCTAACATCATATATATATTATACTATATTGAATCTCTAAGCTCGACTACTGTAAAAATGTTAATGAACTTTTAAGGGATTTTTTCTTTTTGGCTGTACTTTTGCAGAGACAATTCAAGCTGATCAATGTAGAACCACAATACATTTCATACTTGACAACCAATCAAACCAGATACGTTGAATGTCTTGTGACAATGGGTAGTAAGGTTACCGCTGGCTACAACAACAATAAAACATTGATGCTGGAAAGAGTGTTGAATGCTCTTGGACAAGTCGACGTGGTAATTATTAAATTTAGTTCAAATTATTCAAAGACGTTCATTGGTAATGTGGTACTACAAAAGGTGTTTGTATAATGCATTAATTAGTAATTCTTTGTAATACCACAATTTGTGACTCTTTGATGCTACAAACTATAACAATGTAACGATAAATTCGCTAATTATAGTCTAAACAAAATGCATTAAAAATAATATATTTTTAAAGAATTTACTTTGCTTTTTTTCAGTCTTACCAGGCAATTAATATCCGATTGGTTTTGGTGGCTCTAGAGATACAAACCTCCGATAAATTCACCAGAGATATAAGTGGGGGTGGAGAACTCAGCAACTATAGGAATTATGTGAACAATAACTTGAAAAAGACTGAAGATTTCAAGAACATTCAATTCGATCATGGTTTCTATTTCAGGTCAGTTTCAATTTTTATTAAATTTACATACCTTACGTCAATAATAAAAATCAAATAATGTATATGCTAATTGCGCAAAGCGTTTCAGTAACATTATTAGAGGCAAATCCAGGTAAAATCTGAGGGTTCGAAATTAAAAATCCTCAAAATCAGTCAATGAAATCAACAAAATCTTTTCAACGGATATTTTTGATGAAATATTATCATTTAGTTTCTGATGATTCGCAACTACGAACTATGCGAACCTCTGCATCCTCTACTGATTGTATTATAAAAATGCACTTAAATAATACATTGGCTCCACTACTGGAGGAGGGCAGATTGCTATGAAAATGTTTATAATGTTTATTAATGTTTAAAATGTTTAAATGATTATAAGATAGGAATTCTGTAAAAGTTTAACTACAGTCTATTTTCCTACTGTAGTCGATCCCCAATAGTCGCCAGCCTTAGGTTCGCCACTATAATAACAAATGTATCACGCAACTTAAAAGATAAAAAAGTATTTAATGTACCGAAATAGTAGTTTAAAGTTAAAGTATAAATGAATAAAAACTTACGGAACGTCAAATAACGTATGTAGACTAGTTCCAACAATGTATAATAATCATGTATTCTTATTTTTGCAAATTTAGTGCATCTGGGTGGATTAAAAGTGTCGTTGGAATGTCTTGGGTTGGAGGAGCTTGTACTGAAAGTCAGTACTCAGTTAACCTCGTAAGTTAAATTTCGTGAAAAATGAAAGTTACCAAAAACTTGTGGTTTATCTTTTTCATTGATTACTGCCATTTTAACAGTGATTTCGAATACATAATTATTTTAGTGATCCATTTGGCAAATTCACTTCAAATCATAACATGATCGATATTATTGTTTATAAATCAACCGATTGCTCGCCTAATGATAATGAATAATAATTGAAGCAATAATAAAACTCGTCATTGGCATATCACGTTGCCATGAAAACAGACAAGAGTCTAGAAGTGTAGCTTATTTAATTATAAGGTATATAAAAAAAGGAAAGTGAACAAAACTTCTTGTATTGAAATTAAACATTTATTGTTCAACTTTACATTCTTAGTCTTTGTAATAAAAACTAAAGTTAACAATAAAACTACAGCAGGCTGAAAAACGGCAAAAGCCCCGGGTTACATAGTATTTACTCTGAGTATATTAAATCAGGTGGTCACCAACTACTTCAAATTCTATTAAATATTTTCAATCTAATCTTAGTCACTGGAACAATACCAAAATCTTTTAAAGAAATGTTAATTGTTGTTATATAAAAAAAACTATCAGCCCATTTACTTCTAAGCCATGTCTATAAGCTCTTTATAAGTATCATCGCTGAGCGAGTAAAAGGAGATTTATATGCTTCTTTCCCATCTGCGCTAGCTGCGTATCAACCAGGAAGAGGCACAATTGAACAAATCATTGCTTTAGAACAGATAATCGAAAAATCAATTGAATTTAACAACCCTGTGTACATAGCTTTCGTAGACTTTACTAAAGCCTTTGACAGTATCAAGCTTGATCAATTATGGAATCTCTTATAGACGACAAGCTATTAAGCCTAGGCTTTTAAGGGAGGTTCAGGCCTAGAGGGGGCGGGATTCGGCCCGCCCTCCATAAATCCTGAAATATACATGCTGGGGACATGAAATTTGGTATAGATATAGACCTCCATAAAATCTACAAATTTATGAATTAAAAAGTTTCAAAATGGCTGATATTAGGTTGTGACGTCATAAAATATGTCCAAAATGACCTAAAAATGACAATATTTTCAAAATAGTTTTGAGAGCGGAATGATTAAGTTTTTTCAGTTCTGTTTTAATTTTAAGAAAGCTTATACTTGTTTATTTAACATATCTTCAGGTTTTTTATCAGTCATGATTATTTGCAACACAATAACGCGCCAAATTTGACAAAATTTTGAAAAAAAGTTATGACGTCATAAATTGCGTTAACGTTAACGTCTATGTTAAAACTTAACGTTATGAAGTTTGTATTGTTGAAGTTAACATATGTTGAAAATATGAAGGTTATTAGATAAATATTTCAAAAGTTATAAGCATTTGAGTTTTCAATCGTTCTTGCCTGAGTTAGTTGAATTCTGATACCTGGTTGCAACACAATAACGCGCCAAATTTGACAAAATTTAAAAAAAAGTTATGACGTCATAAATTGCGTTAACGTTAACGTTTACGTTAAAACTTAACGTTATGAAGTTTGTATTGTTGAAGTTAACATATGTTGAAAATATGAAGGATATTAGATAAATATTTCCAAAGTTATAAGCATTTGAGTTTTCAATCGTTCTTGCCTGAGTTAGTTGAATTCTGATACGCCCCCCTCCCCTTGGCCGAATAGGGTTAAACAAACGTTACATCAATCTCCTAGAAGAACTGAGGTTTGGACAAAAAAAACTTCTAAAGAGCATTTCGAATTGTTAGACAATTGTTTTTTTTGCACTTTTGATATGCTACACGGCAAATGATGCTCGGATATGACGTCACAACTCACAAAACTAAAAACAGCTCTTATTCTGTATTAAATAAAAAATAGATTGATTAGTACAGCTTAAAATTACCACCTACACAAACTCTTTGATATTTACAAAAATACCGATGACAAAATTTTGTTTCTGTTAATGGCTCAAAAACTGAATGAATGACAGAGAAAAACTCACCCCCTGAACGGAAAACCTATAAAACATCAAGTTTCTGAATTTGTTTATCTCGGTCATAAATTATCTTTTTCTAATGACGGAATCATAGCCGTTAACCATTGGATCGCGCAAGGTTGGGCAGCTTATGCAAAATTCAAAACCCTACTAGTATCAAAACGCATTCCATATCACATCAAAAATAAATTGTACAACACCTATATACTTCCAATTGTTCTCTATGGCCTCGAATGCGTAAACCACATCACAAGACTTTTGACAAACAACACACTTTTAGATCATATCTCCATATTGGAACTTTGCAGAATTACAGGACTTACCCTCATATCATCAGCAATCAAAATCAAAGTTTTCAGATTATACGGTCACATCAAACGCACACAGTAAGGCTTCTCTAAAATCTCCCTAGAACGGATGGTAGAGGGTAAAAGAAGCAGAGAGCGACAGCGAAAGCGTTGGCGAGACAATGTATATAAATGGTCTGGTTTTAACCTAGTAGAACTAAACATCATTATTCGTAATCGAAATCTTTGGAGAGAAATATCTCATGCTATTGCACAATCTGTCACAGACGGAGACAGTGAAACATGGTGATCCTCTTAAAATAATTGAGTTATAAAATGTTGAGAAGTTTGCGTTCACTTCCCTTTTTTTGATATACCCAGTATAGGACTAGGTAATTTCAATAAACGAGGAATCCGTAAAAAAACATGAGTTATGAGATTTCGTAAAAGATCATGGCATCATGACTTCTGTAATTCGCACTTGCGCAAAAACCAATAACACATTTTTAAGTAGTATGTATTCAAAGAGTCATATATTTTCTAAAATGTTCACTCATATCTAGCATTATCAATATGAAAAAGTCACTTACTTATCTTATAATTTTTTTTTACTTGTTTGTTTTAGTGGAGTTTTACAGCAATCAGTGGATCAACAGTTACCATCGGACATGAATTCGGACACAACTTAAACTTTCCACACGGTAATGATAACCAAATATCAAATCTATTTGCGCTGACTCACTTAATGTTTTTAATAGCTAAACGTAAATAACGAGTCTGTTTCATCTTTAGAATGTCATCTTTCTACCGTTAAAAACTTTCTATATATATCGCAGATACTTTACGTACGTATTGTGTGTGTCGCCCAAGAAAAATTCCACATTTAGACGGTATACAAAATGTCCGAAACATTCACTTTCACATATCGTACATGCGTGGAGTATGTATCCACCCCTGAAACTTGATCTCATCTCTATTAGTAGAAGACTTTGAACATTATTTTCTCTGAAAAAAATTGGAAGTTTCGGTATCTGAAAATCTTTATGGGAATTACCAATACTTTTTAGTCACAAAACAAAACAAAAAATACCAAAAAAGAAGGTGTCTTTTTGATCCAGCGTTTAACTGATTGAAACATTACAGTAAGTATAGAGTAAAAAGTATTCTTTCTGATATAGATGGTAAAGAATGCAAGTGTCTAACACCAAGAGGATGTTTCATGGGTGGTTCCAAGTAAGTCCACACAAAGTATTCATTTGTAAAAATCATCAACAATTTTATATAGAAAAAAGGGTGAGAAAAAAGTACTAAACATGTTTCTAAGAAAATAAAGGGTCGCTTTCTGAATATTTGAATAAATTATCATCAAATTATCACCGCGCTTCCTATTGTCATTGTTAATTTCTTTCGAAACTTAACACCCTAGCTGTTTCATTGATTATTTCGTACTGCTTATCCCGGGTACTTGGGCGGCAAAGTACAAATACCTAGAACTCCAATCCTGGTCTGGTCTGGGATTGTAAAAGAAGGGTCGAGATTAGAAATATAAAGCAACAGTAAATAAACATCAAGAGAAAAATATTGAATTCTGTAACTTTACATTTTCATTTTATAGATCAAGCAGACCTGGCTTTAGTGACTGTAATATGAAAAGACTTGCTGCAGCAAACTTCCCATGCATCAATCAACCACCAGTTGCGGTATGTAAAACCAGCTAGAACTACCCCTGTTAGTACTGACAATCACAAGATAGGAAATATATAAAAAATAACTTTTGATTTGTTATCTGATTTCGATACTGGAAATATAAGTGATATTTGTTTGTTTCTATTTCTTGTATATAGCCATTGTTGAAAAGATGTGGTAATGGTATAAAAGAGCCTGGGGAAGAATGTGATTGTGGATCTGATGAGGTAAGAGCCGGCCGCCCCTTTAATCGCTCTTCAACATTGACTGGAAAGAAACTTTTCATTATAAAAAATGCATTATGACGTAAATGGATACTTCTATTGGTCGCTATGTATACAGGTGATCCACATTTTGAAAAAGGTGTCGAAAGTGTGATCCAGGACTGTGTTGCACATGTCTCTAAGAACAGACGCTCGTAAGTTAAGTTAGTAAGACTTTATTTACACTAAATTGTTTCTTTTATTATCTAAAACATGTGATTTCAGAATACTGGGTATGTTTTAACCTTAGTTATTAAAAGGGGAACTGAGGTCAAAAATTTAAGTATGTTTTTTAATTTTTTTTTTTTTTTTTTTAACAGATAAAATGTTTGATGGGATGATCACATTGTTATAATTTGAGTATTTGGGGCCACATTGTACTATTATTCAATGGATTTTGATTTGTTTCCTTAGAATTGCAAGAAAAACAACGATCATTGTTGCGAGCCAAATGAATGTAAATTGAAAGCGCATGCGCAGTGTAGTCACTTCAATTCTCCTGGCTGTTGTTCAAAAACGTGTTATGTAAGTAGTTATGATATAGGTGCAGATCCTTTCTTCAATCCTGAAAAAAGTAGTCCCTTGGCAAAGATTATTTTCAAGGTTACCCTCACGTTCTTCAATACTTTAAATTATTATTTACAGTTAATTAAATACATCGCATAATGTGTCAATAGAAATACCAAAACAGAATTACTAATAATGTACTTTTTACAAATATGCATTGTTGATAGTACTGCGAAAAGATAGTATAGTCATTAAAAATTCTAAAATTGATGCACTAGTACAATTTGTTTTGTGATTAATCTTTAGTACCGCAAACAAGGTACACTATGTAGAAATGCTAATGGAAATTGCGACACAGAAGAATACTGCACCGGTGAATCTGATACTGTAAGTTTTTGTAGAACAGTTGACTTTGTGTCGAAAAAAGTATCCACTATCTAATATATTTGATTTGCTTCATACTTCCTCCAAATAAAGTTATTTTATAATTGTTCTGTAATTCATCATTCTTTGTGATACCATTATTGTTGTGTACCATTATTCAATGCACTCTGTATTTCGAATAATACATAGTACGATAACTACATGTTTTTCTTTATGTTAGTGTCCTGCTGATCGTGTAGTACGCGATGGAGGCTCGTGTGGTGATAGTCTTCAGGTAAGAATTACTTAGAGTCGAAACTGTAGTTCTAACGTTCAGGGATTTTAACAGAATAAATAACCTTTTAATGTCAGAAAATGGGCATTTTTTGGACTTACTTGTTGCCAGTTAGCGGCACCCCGACGCATGGGTCGTCAAGTTCCTAGTTGCATGGATATCGGAGCTCCTAGGTGAGCCCCCTCTAAGGGTCCAGGACCATGAAAATCGGCGTTTCCATATAGTAACCTCAGCCCATAAAGGGTTAAAGAAGAATTATGTTTTAAATTTTTACCTAAATAAATAAAATATGCTGTTTTAACAACTTGGTAGATAAAGAATAATTAAATAAATCAACAAAACAATTATATAACTTTTGTTATTTAGATGGTGTTTGGTACAAAGTCGAGAAGCTCAGAAACGGTCACTAAATTATCACATCAAATTGAAGGAAGATATTTTAAATTCGTTCCAAAGCTCCTTGGAAAAATATGGGCTTGCATGAGATTAGAAATGTATGGCTGCGATACTTCCCTAGGTAAATTCTATTAAATTTCTAAAATAATGCCTTTCTTTACCGAGAAAAATATAAAAGTAATTAAGTAACAGGTCTGGTGTAAGTGAAAATACCTTCATCAGGAGTTCCTTTTTAAACTGTGATTAAACATAAAAGAGTTGAAAGTTTAAGGTAGAAAAAGTATACATTTTCTTTATTATATTAACTTTTACTACAATAGATTGTAGGAAATAGATCCCCCCCACCCCCATGCTGTTTAAGCCATACAGATTTCAGGGTATCATAGCTACATAATTTTTTCGTTTGTTTTGCAGCAACGCGACCAACACCTATTATTTCGGCTTCATTGTATTACCATGGTGCCATGTGCATCACTCCTGATATAACAAGTTGTTCTGATGTACCCGATGGCACGAAACTTATTTACAAGGAAACGACAAACCACGACTGTAATCACCCGCATATGTTGTTCGATTATGGAGCTGATGGTACTCTATCCCATCATTGTAGTGGAAAGAAAATATGTCCTGATGCAAATGGTCATCTTCAAGTTTCGAGCACTTGCGGCGTGGAAGAATCCAAGTTTACAAGAACGGAGGTAGTTGATACATTTTTATACGGTATTGTAACAAAATGCAAGTGATCATAAAATTCGAAAGGATATCTTGGTTTTCCTGCATCTAAAGGAACTTAAAAACATACTTATGTTTTGTTGACTGAGTTTCCATATTACTTGTTGTTTGACTGATAACCGTATACTAAGTGTAAAGCCAAAATTATTTTAATTGGGTCTAGTTGAAACAGTGTTGTTGCTCGACTCATATTTATATTTAACCTAATGATATGCTATGACTATTAGAAAGGGTTTCGCGTGACATGTTACGTTTTTATGAGTGTACCATTTTCTGTTTGCCTGCAAAAGGTATTAAAATAAAAATAAAATGCATTTGTGACATTTATGTGTTAAAAAAATATTTCGAACAAAAATTCAATGTCTCACGTCTATCACAGTTACATATTCCATTACGTAAAGTACAAAAAATTACCAAAATACTATATCCGTTATGTTCCTGGTGGTACACCCATATCAATAAAATTTTCTCCTAACATATTATATAATGTGATGTCCTAAAATACCATATAACAGTATTTTGGAATCCAAATAAAATGAATTTTTGACATTTATGCTTTAAAGAAATATTTCACACACAAATTCCATGTCTCAGTTCTTTAATAGTTACATATTCAATTGCATAAAGTACCAAAAGTACCAAAATTACCAAAATTACCCAAAACACAATATATGTTATGTCCCTGATTATACATGCATATCAATAGAATTTTCTCATAAGATTTTCCATAATGTTATGTTTTGTTTGTTAATGAATATTTTCTTAAAATGATGTACTAAACGTAAACGTAAACGTAAACGTAAATGTAAACGTAACAACATAAATCTGAATCTTCTTTAAACTTGACAATTTATTTTCTGACGACGGTTGTGTTAGAAGATTGAATTTCGTAATAGGTACCATCTATATATACTCCTTTAATAATTGTCAGAGAATTCATCAAACGGCTACATATATCCAATATGTACCTATGCAACAAACAAAACGAGCAATATGAAATATTTGTTTGTTATCTTGTTATTGTCTTTGTTATTTTCAAACTTTCCACTATATTCTTCAACAATGTTCTAGCGTTGTGCAGTAACTGCAAAACATGTTTGCAAATGGACAGTTTTCGGAAATATTCCAGTACAGAGAGAGCATAAATACACAACAACAAAACAGATTCTGTTGTATTCTGTCTTCTTTTTAGTATGATGCAACCAGCCAGCAAGTACACTAGACCATAAAAGTAAATAAACAGTAAAAAATACATTCAGTCTTGCAAAGTATACTGTCTTTGTCTTCTTTTAGTGGTTACACTTAATTTTCTCCATGTTGTTGTGATTTGTCACTTGTTATTAAATGTTATTAATGTGGAAAAAGCCATTCATTGCAGTAGCCAGTAATTAAACTTCTTAACTCGATATGGTTCAAACATATAATTATGAAAGACGCAGTAATTTAAAAAAGACAGAACTGTAACTATTATTCTTTTCAGAATGGATTATTTTAAAAGTAAAATGTGATATAGAAGTTGGAAAATAGCAAATGGATATACAAGCTATACAGGTACCAGCTATACGCCGATAACCGGGCAAGGCCTGCTTTGCTGTGCTGTAATATTTTCAAGCGTCTACCATTATGGCCAAAAATTGATTTAACCAAGAAGGTTTTAGCCTGGGTATCCATTAGCTATTTTCCAACTTGTAGACCAGTTTACCATGGGTTACCGTTTGCTGGATTTTAGCTGAATTTCTGACCTAATCTTTTTTTGCTGTACATAAAATGTGGTTTTATATTTTTATATATAAAAATCAGATATTGTATATATCTTACCGAACAGTACATTTTTCGGATAGCTGACTTTAAACAAATGGTTATGTTAACTGTTAAATTTTAGAAACGCTCTTTGAAACAGAATAATAATTGTTGGAATTCTGCCGATGGTTGGCCTCACACCAATGACAAAATACGCTTGACATCTTCATGTGACGATACTCAGTATCACAGAACAGTCCTTAATTTTCAACAAACAGGTACGTTGATTTGTACTCTCATCAGATCGTGCACTGAACAAGTTTATCTTACCGATCATCAACCAATCTTGTCACTTGCGCAAGTGTACGACCCGTCCATTCTTTGATGTTATCTCCCCATTTCTTTTTTGGTCTTCCACGTTTTCTTCCACCTTTTACCGTGCCTTGAATGATCGTTTTAGCAAGTGACCCATGGCGTAGCGTGTGACCAACATATTGCAGGTTTTTTTTCACGATAGTGAATAGGTTGTCCTGTGGTCCATTCGAATATGCTCTTATTTTGGATTTCACATCTTCGTTGATCACTCTATCAGTGTAAGATATCCCAAGCAATCGTTTGTAACATCGCAATTCGAAAGCGCTTATTCGTTTCTGTAGCTCAGCAGTAATTGTCCAAGATTCGCAAGGATATAGACATGTAGAAATGATTGATTTTGTGTTCCATTCTGATATTCCTGTCTTTCAAAATCTTGTTCAGTTTGGTTAGCGAGGCTGTCGCATATGCAATTCTGCATAGGATTTCCTTTTTGGATCCTTCACATGATATAGTGGCACCAAGATATTTAAAAGTGTTCACAACTCCCAGTGGCTCGTTGTTTTTCTTTATCGGAGAATGGTAACCGTCCTTGTTGTTCGTCATTAATGTTTTTCAATCATGTTTTTTTCATTGATTTCCATTGCATAGTTTGTAGCAACTTTGTTGAGAGTTTCAAGAAGTTTCCTTGATTCAACTTCTTCTCCTGAAATAAGGTCGATATCGTCAGCAAAACGTAGATTAGTTAACGGTCTCTCTTCAATAGATATTGTACCTTCAAAGTTTTCTAACGGTTCGTCTATGATCATTTCCAAGAAGATATTGAATATTGTAGGCAACCCTGCCGTACGCCAACTTTAGTTCTAAACAAAACGACCAATTTTGCTGTTGTAAATAATGGACAGCGCTGCTTACTTTATCGTATAAACATTGTATTACTTTTATAAGGTTACCATTGATGTTGAACTTTTTCATTGTGCTCCATAGTGCCTCCTGCCAAACCCTATCGAAAGCTTTCTTTAAATCTATAAAGGTGTCATACAGCTTTTGTTGGTGGTCATCGCATTTTTCCATCAGTCATACAAGGTTACAGACTTGATCGACTGTACTTCTGCATGCTTTTCGGTACCGAGTACTACATAAGAAATATTTTTTGAGATCTGAGATTTTCCTTTTAATAGGAACAATCTCGGAACGAAAAAAATATAATCATATTGTACGAGTATTTAGTGCATAACTAGGTTTTCGTGAATTCGGAAAAGTACGAAACTGTTTTTTTTTCGGAAAATTGTTTTCAAAAGACAAAATGTTTTACGCTTTCGATAAAGGAAGACTGAAAAAGTTGAACTTATTTTTATTTTGAGATCGTTTTCATGACAAAATACAACTACAACTACGTTTTAATTATTTTGGATGCGTTTATTTAGTTAACGAACATGGAATTATGCAGATATGATTCGTCTTGTTCGTTAGTACAGAAAATTTGATCATAGAAAGACATGGAATATACTGTAGGCGATGTATTCTTGAAAGCTTTTAAATTATTGAACTTAGCACTCCATGTTTATATCAAGTCTAGGTATCTATTTTAATATACGAATGAAGTCAACTGATGTGACATCGTCAGAGCCAAAGCCAAATTTATGTTTATCTACCTTTCTAACAAAGAACTGCTTTCAGTGCATTGTTGTGTATATTAATAAATTAAATAACATTTTAACAACTAGTTGTTTTGGTCTTTTGAATATTTATGTTTCCATTTTGTTTATAAATTTAGCAGCTTGGATTAAAAATATATTACTAGTGATGTAAAAGGATGTGTTTTAATTTTTTTGCCTGTTCTTGTTAGGCTCAAGCCTCTTTTTGAGACAGCTTGCATCTTCCGCTTCCCAGACTCCTTTTTAAAATGTGGTTTTATATTTTTATATATAAAAATCAGATATTGTATATATCTTACCGAACAGTACATTTTTCGGATAGCTGACTTTAAACAAATGGTTATGTTAACTGTTAAATTTTAGAAACGCTCTTTGAAACAGAATAATAATTGTTGGAATTCTGCCGATGGTTGGCCTCACACCAATGACAAAATACGCTTGACATCTTCATGTGACGATACTCAGTATCACAGAACAGTCCTTAATTTTCAACAAACAGGTACGTTGATTTGT
>JAUKWF010000053.1:0-18516 GCA_032356525.1 Eutonina indicans
TCTGCGTTTCACGCAACGACTAAAAACAAATCATATAAAGAAGTATATGTTCACTATAGCTTTTTTTATAGACCTTGTATGTAATATCAATTTTTATTACGAGCTCGTCAAATGGTTTATATGCCATGGATATAACATGTGATATTCCACACGAAAAGGTGAATCTCGATTGAGCACTCACACGAGCGCTCACGTGACATGAGTGCTCAAATAGATGAGCGATTAAATCATTTATTTGAGCGATACTACAATACGATAGTATTGATTAATGTCATCTGAGCACCTATTTGAGCGCTTATGTGTATGCTAAATGGAGATTCCCCTTTTCGCATGAAATACCACAAACTATATTCATGGTTATGCGCCAAATAGTTTGACTTTGTACTGAAATTCAATAATTATTTTGTGGTTAGCGATTGGTTATGAAGCTTCTGTAATTTAGTTACACCTTTTAGATCCTTTTAGAGCCTCTGTCATTTCCTTCTCGTTGTCTACATTGTCTACATAGTTTTAGAAATTATGTGACATTTCACGCGGAAAGGGAAACCTCAAATGAGCGATCAAAATGAGCATTCATTCGCTTATTATTCAATACTATCGTATAGTAGTATCGTTTAACGGAATGATTTAATCGCTCATTTTCTAAACACTTACGCTTAGGGTTAGGGTTCTCGCGCTCAAATTAGTGCTCCTTTTCTCGTGTATGGAATGAAACAAAAACTACAGTTAAGTTAACAAGTTACCAATAAACTGTTTATTGTTTGGCCACTGTGTATCGTTGTGGATTGTTGTATAGTATGTATTTCTTTTTATTTCTTAGATTGTCTTAATAATTTTATTAATATACATATTCACAAACACTTGCATCCATCCAGCTCAACATCCCTTGTATACAGAAAACAAAATAAAAACTACAGTGAAAGCAAACAAACACAAAATGCGGTACCGCATGATATTATGGATGGCTATTTTAGCGATTGTCTGCAACTGTCAGCCGACAAAGAATGCCACCACTCAAAATTCAGGTTAGTTCATCATCCCTTGCCAGTTTTCTCCTGACAGGGCAGTGAAAAAATGCCATAAATAAAGTATACCCTTACAGTGCATTATTATATAATTTCCTTACCGTTACAGTGCAAAAACACGTATATTTTAGAGAAAATTCCTACGGCAGTTTTACAATAAAGTTGTGAAAACTATTCTTAATCTTAATTGCTTCCTAGTGGTTTTCATTCACCTTTTTTTCTAATTAAACCTGAGAACTTTTCGATTTTTCGGACCCACTCATATGATTGTCAGTGTTAAAAGGCAGATCAATCTTTTTTTACTCTTCAGACTCCAAAAATTAGCGTGAATACTTCGTGAATAAGTATTTGACGTAAAACCAAGAAGTTTAGCTTACCGGGTCAATCGAAGAAACACCCCGCAAACAGGAAATCCCCACCAAAATTAACCCAGAGTGTTGTTGTCATTTTATATTTACCCCAGGAGTATTTGGTGGTTACCCACAGTTGAAATTAATTTATTTTGCTGTGATCATACCGTTTATTCATTGTATCAAAAAGACTTATTCGAAATAATTTTTATGCCAAATTTATTAAAGATGTGATCGATTACTTACATAGAGTATCTATTGTAATTAAATGACTTACCCGTCTTTGTTATTTCATGTGAAACCTTTTGTAAGTTGTTATGTTAATTTGAGAAAAACAAGAATGATCATACTAAATCAGACAAAATCTAAAATCACAAAATAATTGCACTAACAGTTACTTTGAACATTATTATTTTTATCACTCCACTTTATTCCAAGGTGAACAAAACAAGAATAATTTTACTACATCAGACAAAATCCAAAATCATAAAATAATTGAGCGAACCCTTACTTTAACATTAATAGTTTTATCACTGCACTTTATTCCTAGGTGAGCAAAACAAGGATGGTCTTACTACATCAGACATAATTGGAATTATAGCATTAGTTTTAGCCGCTATACCCATATGTATTGTTATTGTTACCTGTCTTCTTGCTATATTCTTGTACAAGAAAGCTTTTCCTGTGGCTAAAAAATTGACGACTGTCCACTCGAATGTATACAATTTGTCTGTTGGCTCCCCAAAGAATGTTTTTTGCTGGTCGATTAACGTAGTTTGTTCCAGTTGCACTTGCTTTTGTCAACGGCAATTGTGTTGGTGTTGCCGTGGGAAACTGTCGTCATGTTGTCGTAGCGACGTCGGAGAAAATCAACATTTGGTTGCATACTCGCCGTTAAAGCGTATAGTGGTATGTACGCAGGGGACGACCTGGACAATAATTTTGTAGGAGGAGTTTAAACTAACATTAATTTAATTTGTCAAATCTTACAAATTCTAATGGCTAATGGCTACTTTTTCAATACAATTCACACTGTTCCTAAAATTTTACTTTATGTCTAGATACGCCTACGGTATGTGAGAGTTGAGACACACCTGGAAAAACCTGGAAAACTAGAAATTGGCGTCATTTTTTAAAAAAATCTCAGAAAACCAACTTTTTTTGAAAATAACTCAGTGAGACAAAGGAAAAGCTGTAACAACCCCCCCCCCCTCCTTTGAATAGATTTTAAAAGGTTAATGTTAATAAAAGTGACAGGTATCTATTCGAAGCATAACGGATAAACTATTATTTGGCGATTCTTAAATCTGTATTATGTCTTCCTTTGGGGTATTGCGATGAATTTTAAAATTTGAAAATTAAAATTTTAAAATTTAATTTCAAAAATAATATATTTTTATATTGTTATACTCACAAAAATACCTTATTGAAAACTTTTACGGTCATTCTGTAGAAAACAGGAGATGGCAAGCAATTTCCAAAACATTTCCAAAACTACTACGGCAACATTATGACCAAAAGCTGCGAAATCGAGTTCCACGAAGCATTACAAGACCATCAGAAATACACGAACACCAAATCCCGTATGTCTCACAAAGGGCATTGTAAGGTATGTTATTCAGTGGCGGATGGAGGGCTCAAAACAACAATTTGAAAAGTCCGCCTTGTCCTGATATTTCCCGATTTCCCGATTTGTGTATAAACAATATCCCAATTTTCTAGACAATTGACGGTGTTAATTGACAGCGTTATTATTTAGCTTTTTTGTCTGATGTATATCGTAAACTAGACTCGATCCAAAACTTCCTTCGCATACCCGATATCGGAAAACTGGGAAATCGGAGCTTTTGAATTTTTAAGCAGCGAGTGAAAGTCTTGGGTAAGTTGGTTGGTTGGCTACTAAGATCGTAAAGTGAGATACGTCAGATTCCTGAATACGCGTATTCAATATATTTAGCTAGATACACATATTTGAGCGGGTGAGTAAGATTTTGAAACTGAAGAGAAAAAGAGTTATTATTAATACATTATTACCCGGACATATTTCACGAAGGCGAAGTACAGAACGAGCGCGTTAGCGCCAGGTCTGTGCGAAGGCTGAACACACGAGAAAAAACAGTTCAATAAGTAAGAAAAAGAAGACGTCACATTGTTTCAAACCAAAACAATGTTTGTGTATTAGGATTGTTTTGTGATAGATCTATATCGCTTCGCATACATTTACATAGTTAAAGACAATAGTTTTTTTTTCTTCTCCCTTAATTATTTAGAACGAGGGTTGTATTAAAAACAATCATCGCGAATTTGAGGCACTCAAAGGACTGCAACTAAAACCGTTTATCTATCACTTGATCTTCGACTGGACTGAATTAAGAGACGGAAGGTATACTATTTTTATGTAAACAAATGGAGAAAAATAAGTATAAAACACTCGCCTACCTTTTTTTACAAATAGGTAAGGTAAAATTCCCTTCTCCAGTTTTATTTGTTAATCGAATTAATTAGGTTGATATGTTCATTTGCAATTAAAGCAAAAGTTCAAAAACACTTTATATGACGTCACGTGATAACGTCATTTTCATTCTTTAATTTTGTGATAGAAATAATGGAAATTTGATTCTGACCATTTTAGAGTACAAAAACCTGAAGAAACGGGTAAAATATTGTGGAGATAATGATAACTGAGAAAACAAAAGTTTAAATTGATGACGTCATCACCCGAGACTTCAAAGACATAACCTTTTATATGTTGGTTTTTAGATCCAAGTTTATGATTATTTTTTGTTTTTTTTATCAATATCTATCGAATGAGACAAAAAAAATTGAAATCGGAGCATATTCGTTTTCGATTGACCTGTAAAGGCCTAATTCGAAATTTTAAAAATTTTAGACCATAGACCAACTTACAACGATAAAATTTCCAGTTACCCTGAGTGCTACTTCGATATGTTTATATTCTCTGTCTATAGAGCTATGATGACTTTAGGGAAATTGAAACCTGAAAATGTTTTTTTTTCTTTTAGTTATAACGACATCACATCAGAATTTGAAGACCCAAAGTATTTTTATATATATTTTTTTGTTTTCAGCCTATGTGGCATACGGGTGCATGTAGTTTGCTTGTTTGCACCTTTGCAATGCAGGGTGGCCACGCCTCCTAAAATCTCCCAGAATTTGATTTAACCCCAAGAATCTCCTAGAAACTCCTAGAGTTTGGTTAAATTCATAAGTTTTCTCCTAGAATCTCCTAGAAAAGATTTTTAGGGTTACTAGTCAATAATATCAAAACTTCATAGATCGTAAAATCAGGGTATTCATCGCGTACTTTCAGAAATTTCGCTGGTAGAAATCTTTTGCGGGAATTATTTTTCGCGAATTGCCCAAAAATATTTTTTTCGCGGGAATTTATTTTCGCGATTTCGTCATAAATTTGATTTCTTCTTTTCGCGAATGAACTGTGAAAACAATTTTCAAACTAGATTTTCAGGATTGAAAATGTTTTCGAAATTTCGCGAATCATGGCTAAACCAATTTTTTAATTTTCGCGAATGAGCCAAAAATATTTTTTTAACGGGCATTCAATTTCGCGAATGCAGGTTCGCGAAAGTTTCTGACGTTAAAGTATTTGGGAGAACGTAGAAGTTGTTTTTCAGTTGATTATAACTAAACTGATCTATACAAGGGGTTATCTATCGGCTTTATGCATTTTTCTCATGTCTGAGCTTTGAACTCTACACGATGGTGTATTTTAAATTTTTACATACTTCACTCTCTAAGAATCGACCCTCCAACATGGATTTTCTGAAAGCCAATAATTAAGATAAACTTTTCAGCAATGTATAACTTTATACCAACACTTTATACCACATCTCTGGAGCTGTTTTTAAATTTAATGTCTTTATTTATTATATTTTTTCTCATCCCTAGATGAAAACCCTTTTAGTGAAACTTTAAAACGTTGCATAAATCTTATACAAAAGACAGATTTTTTGAACCCTGCAAATTTTTGGCAGAACGACATTGATAGTCATCCGTAACAGTTATCAACTTCCCTTATCAATTTAGACAAAAGTTTTCTTTTTGAAATAAAGTACCCCTCCCCCTTAGTTGCATACTTTAAAGGAAGAAACTTTCGCTGGAAGAAACGCGCTTTTGCGTTTTTAGCCTATTCCGCGAAAATTAATTCCACGAAAGTTTATTCCCGCGAAATATTTAAAAAAAAAATTCAACGTACAAGTTTTTCACAATATTGTTCTCAGATCATGACTCTCAAAAACAAGAAACTGCTCTAATATTGCAGAAATTGACTCAAAAATATGGAAAATAGATGAATTTTAACCGTATTTTTTCTTCTCCTGCAAAAATTATTCCCGCGAAATATCTTAAAATTGACCGTCCGCGAAAGTTTATTGCCGCGAAACACAAACGTTTCGTCTATCGGGTGAACTAAAATACTTGTGATGTGGATATTTTTTGAGCTCTAAATGAGCTTTCATGGCAAAGTGGAAATTGTGGTTGAGTATTTCACAAAGCTACTAATCTCCTTGAATTAAGCATGTTATCTCTTTCTATCTTACAAGATATACTGACATACTGCAAAAAGGGTTTGAATTACTGTTTCGCTTCACAGACCAGCCAAGTTTTACGTTAGCCGAAGGTGAGCTGGAGGATATACTAAATCGGGAAAAGAATGTCTTGATCACGCTGCTAAATTTTCCAAGCGCAGAAGAAGCCAGAAACATTGATATAAACAGCAATGAAGGAAGGTATGAATAAATATTTTCAGGATTTCGCCTCTAAAGAAAAGTCCTCCCATCTCAAAGTTTTTCCCCCATAATCTCTTCATATTTTGAATGTGTCCTCCGAAAGTAGCAAATTTTCCAAATTTCTTCCAAAGATTCCTCATAGTTTGAAGAAGATTAAAATATTCGTATTCAACAAAATTCTTTAAATTTAAATTTACATTATTTTCATCTTTATTTACAGGTTGTTATTTATTGTCACCAATTTCTACTGGTGGTTAAAAATTTGCGTAGCTAACGTAGTTAAAAGGTAATACAGCAGAGTGAATTTCAGTTAAACCACACCTCTTACAAACTCAACCAATTAACGTAGTCGATGAGTTCTAATATGAACGAAAAATCGATCTTAAGTATTGCTCTTTGTGTTTCCGTGAACTCTTGTTTCGGATAATTGAGAAAAAAATTTGGTCTGTGAACTGGGAGCAGAAAGTAGGTGTTTGGTCTAAGGACACATGAAAAGGTGATACGCTCTCGATGTATGTACGGACGAAAAATGTTAATTACAATACTAATGGGATTTGGATAGCAAAGAAATAGAGATTTGGCTTCGTGGAAGCTCAGCAGCTCAAGTTAAGTCCATGTTAACTGGTAACTATTGTTCTCTTTGCTAATTTTAGATCGTGGGAGCTCGGCACTCCTGTGCCTCCAGCAGATGATGGTATTAAAAAATGCGATTTGTATGCATATTCACGAGACTTGAAAACATTCCCTGATGGCATTGAGATCACTGATTTAACGGATCTTAAAAATCGCCTTCTTGTCTTCGCTGTTGTTTCTGGAAACTCCGCTGTTGATTCGTTCGACAAACAATTCGTAGAAGTTGTAGAAGTTCCAGGTTTGTTAATTTGTCTTTTAAAAGATTCACTTAATAAAAAATGAAGATTAGTCTTTTCTCTCGAGAAGATTCTTGCATTGTAACAAGAAAGACTGCAGCAAAACAATGTGTTGGCGGATGTTGTTTTGTTTTTTGTTTGTTTTGTTACCAATTTGTCAAATCCTGCTATAGGGTTGTGCATGGCTTTTTCCTTATTTTACCCGGTATCCGTTGTTGGGCTTATATTTACGTTGGTCATTTGTGTTGAGATATTTACACTCAAGCAGGTGTTGCGGCGCAATGTCAAATAGGCATAGTGGGCATAGGGGTGTCAAGCCCACCCCCTCTTTAAGCCCAACCCCCTCTTAAAATAGAACATTGATCACCCCCCCCCTTTCCCTCTATTTCTAACAAAAATGTGTTAAATCCTCTCTCTCATTTTTTACCCAATTATACACTAAAATATCAACATCAAAATAGTATATCACTCAATTTAAATTAGAATGGCTATAAATTTAAGGAGTTTTAGACAAATCTATGCTAAAACCTTTAAGAAAAAGCTTATTTATATTTTATGATAGGGAGGTGCCTGAAAGAGATTCAACGTTAATATCACTATGTAATAACAATAATTGCATCAAAATGCTAAAAAAGGAGGAGGCCAAGGCACTTTATGGACATCAGATTATTAAGTCTCAGTTTTATCAATACGAGCCTCCTGTTATGTTTCATCTGATAACTTGTTTACAAAGACTTCGTCAGACCTCTTCATGGCTACTGATGGCAACTGTGATTGTCCTTTTGTTATTTTTTGTGGGCTAGATATGATGTATTTTCATAATTTCCTTCACTCATCTTGAAATCATGTAATCGATAAAATAACATTTAATCACATTTATAACACTCATGTCAAAACAAATCATTTTTTTTATCCTCTGTTTACTTAAATTAAGATTTCTTTTGTTTTGAAGGTAACGAGAAATTTACGCTACAATTAATGTGTAACTTCACTTTCGTTTTCCGCTTGTTTACATTTTTGTACAGCCCAGCCTCACTTTCATGTACGGGAATTTTAATTCGGGACGCGCGTATTAACGAGGTATAACTATTTTTTCTCCCGTAGACTTAAAAAAAGCGCGTATTCGTTTTCGTCTACTCAAAGGAGGCCAAAACATTAAAAATACAATGTTTCATGTAATTTGGCGAATTATCATGCGAAATTGGTTGGCCGAATCCTTTAAATTACTTTAAGTATAAGGAGTAAAACAATGATCTTCATTTATTCTTAATTCTTGAAAAATTATCTAATAAATTCTTTCGAGCTTTTGGGCTTGCATGCATGGGTAAGTTTTCAAATTGTCGTAAAATCTAGAAAACAATAATTTCTAGAATTAAAACTGTACCGAAAACTTTCGTAATTAATGTACCAAGTATTTTTACTTTACTTTCCTTTATTTTTTAGCAACGAGCGACACAATGAAAAGAGTTCGTATTTCGGTGACGGATTTACCTGCCAACACAAAAAAGCTGTACTGTAGAATATATCTAGGTGGGAACAATTTATTTTTAATAGAATATATATTCCTGCACACAGTTCCATAAAGTGTTTCATACACTACAAATATTTTGAGGATTTCGCGGGTCAAGTTGGAAGTAAACCCACGACCTCTCGTTTGCCCGCCCCTACCGTAATGTAGCGAATGAATGAAAAGAGAAACTTTAGGTTGCCCTCGAAACTTACTTCTTTATACAGGGGAGAATTAAGCGCCCAATACAACCTTGTTAAAAGTCCGAGTTTCCCGTGATCCAGTCAAGCGTACGGAAACTCTTGGCTACAGTATGGGAGCTACTTGATACTGTGTTGTGTAGGGAGGGGCGTGGACATGAGGTTTTACACCTGCGAGAGATCACATCTTTCTCGTTTAGTTCTTGACTACCCAGCTGTACATCTGTATAGTTTTCCTAAAATCTAATTTCTCCTACAAAAAGTGTTCAGTGTAAAATTTGAATTTTGATTATTGATAGAATTCTGATTTATATTAATTACATTTTAAGTAGAATTGATAATGATATAATAAACTAAAATCAACTACGTTGATATTTTTATTACAGGTAAGTTTGTTGGTCGAGAAGAAAGCAGCGGTCAAGATATATATAAGGAGCCTATACTTGAATCACCTTTGGTAGTATTCGGTAAGTTATAGGTGTCTTTATATTTGTTTCTTTTTGGAAATATTAACCAGTTAAGCAATAACTTATTTTCAAGAGACTAAGAATAATACAACTATATATGGTCCTGAATAAATGTTAGACTACGCAATATAAAATTTAACTCCCAGCGAAAGAAAAAATGAAATTAGGCCATTATAAAAAAAACATATTTCGTGTAATGAGTTTAAATTTAACATTTATGCGTAAGCCAAAATTGTTCGATTGCGAGTACAGGGTGCCTATTTGACTTTTCTGCTTACATTGGACAAAAACTGCGGGCAAATAAAAAGATAAATTTGATAAAACTGATAAAACAAATTAAAACTGTTTCCCTCTTGAAAAGAAAACTTAAAAGCTGTGTTTACAGCTGTGTCTTTGGAGCTGGGGAGTCGACTGCTCCGTTTCCGAATATAGGACCATAGTTGATAGATCATCAGGCGGTAGCCGCCATGGCGTAATATGTTTCACGGCGGGGGCACCTCCCTTGAGGTATCCAACCAGTGTGATGACTGATTCTTGAAGTTGCGTTTTCAACAGATTTTTTCCCTCATTTTCTTAGATTCCTCTCTGTACAAAATATTGCTAGAATAGGTCTTTTGTTTGTTTCTTCCGGAAGATCATAACTTTCTCCACCAAGGTCAATCACCATTTTTCTCCATTCTGTTCCTTTCTGGATCATCAATCTTCTTCACAGCATTCGCCTTGGATGGGTTTCCTTCAGCGTGAAACGTTATTGGCTGGCTAATATCTTTAATTTGGGATCGCTTTCCAACGTTGATTTTGTTGATTTCTTTTTCACCGCTTCAGCGACAACATTCAAGACTTGATTGTGACGCCATGTGTACAAGTTGACAATTAGCAAGAATGTTTAACGGAGTTCCCTTTCCTCTGCATTTACATTTGTCCGAAGGACTAAACTTCCCTTTGAACACAGAATGCCTTAAAAACAGGGCAGACACTAACAAATTTGGTAGAAGGGCAAACTCTTATTATATTAATAAATTTTTATTTCATGCACACCTAAAGACATAAAAATTGGTTATTCTTGCAAAGGAAATATGTAAGATATAATTATGTTCGTGTGGTGATATACGAAATGTATAAAATTTATGAAAAAAAAGAAAATGAAATAAAAGAATTAGGTATACAAATATCAAAATACAATATCAAAATAATCCAGTAATAAGTGGTGCAGCGAATATTATTTACTTCGAGGCGAGGTGTTCATTGTTCGTGTTAAGTTTAATTTCGTAAATGTGTCTTTGATTTACTTCGGAAGTTTATTTTAACATTCTTTTTCATCATCTATGTATGACACACACTTTCCTATTATGTTTGTTGTTGAATTTGACCGCTCTCTAAGTAAAATACATCATCGCAATCAGTTCTTGTGGATCAAAAAGATTTCATTAACAACAAAATAAAAAACAGCCATGAAAAATTGAGATACAGCATGTGAAAAAAAACTCGACCGTTCACAATGAATTCGCTGAAATGTCTTTTAGAAAAGTTGAAGATTTCTGATAAATTGAAATTTCTATAAACCTATAGAAGTGGATATTCTATTGCGCCAATCGTGTCTTGATTTTAGCTATCATTTTCACTATTATTTACTAACTTTTTTGAAGACCAAGATCAAGCACCCGGAACAAGTGATGGAGCACCTGGAACAAGTGCTGGAGTACCCGGAACAAGTGCTGAAGCCCCTGGAACAAGAGCTGGAGTACCCGGAACAAGTGCTGAAGCACCTGGAACAAGTGCTGGAGTACCTGGAACAAGTGCTGGAGTACCCGGAACAAGTGCTGGAGTACCCGGAACAAGTGCTGGAGTACCCGGAACAAGTGCTGGAGCATCCGAATCAAGTGATGAACCATCCGGAACAAGTGATGAATCATCCGGAACAAGCGGCGGAGCAGGCGGAACAGGTAAAAATCCGGATTTACATGTCATGTAAAAATTTAATGCTTGATTTTATGAAACTCTAACTTTTTGCAGTTATTTCCGACTTTTATTTTTGACATGAATGTTTTTTTCCCAAACAAAAACCTAAACAAGCTGAGCACTGATAGTTGAATTTTTTTTTCAATCTGAATGCAACACCAGTAGAGCCTTATATTGGAGATTATCTGGAAATGCCCGGCCCTCCCACTTTTACATTTTGTATTTGTTGGTTATATATACATAGTGATATTTACTTAGAGTCCTTTTCTGGCCCCTCCACTTTTAATATCGTGCCGCGGTGCCTGTCTGTATGTATAGTTTTAACAGTTTTTCATTTTATATTTCAGCTCCCGAATTTAAATTAGATGATAGCGATGGAGGTATGCTTATTCGCGTTATTTAGAAATGATAGATTTGTCTATTATCGTCAATTTAATGTCCAATTGCGTTCAATTAACGTCTATAGGTCGTCCGATGCGGTCAATTAACGTCTAAATGTCATTCGATTAAAGACTAAATGTCGTTAAATCAATGTCCATATGTCGGTCAATTAACTTCTAAATGTCGTCCAATCAACGATATGACGTCCTCATGACGGCAAATAAACGCAATAGTATCATGATGTTAAGCAAGATATATCAAAAATATGAGACCCCCTGTTCTACACACCTTTTCTTCTTATTTAAAATTAGCAAATTTTTATTTAGCCCTCTTCCTTTACTCTTTTGTGCTTAATTGTAAGTTGGGGAGGGGGCGGGGTGGGCTCATATTACGTTTTCTTTCCGACTTACTAGTCCAAAAAAAATAGGCCTGCCACCTTTTACTATACAAACGTTCCTTGCTGCAAAGTGAATACGACAACAAAAAGAAACTCAAAAACTCAACAAAATAAAATTTGTAAAAAAAGCCTAATAACTCCACAATAAATTATGACTTTACGTCGAATAACCCCACTTATCATCGAGCTCTTTCCATTTGTGAAATTTATTTCCACTTTTAATGACACTTGAAATTCCTATTCCAAAAAAGATTGGAGTGAACAAAACGCCCGTAAACCAGCACCCTAAACAGTCATCTAGAGATAAAAAACTATACCAAATAGCAATGAAAATGTGTATAGTGAAAAGTAATAGGTCGGTTCCTATTTGTTTTGACTATGCTAACTTACACTATCTTTTCTATAGCCAACATACTTAATTCTAAATTGCTTGAATCAGCAACATACATGCAGAAACTCGGTGGGATACTCGACGACAACACCAACTGGAAGAGGGTTGCGACTAACATTTTCATTAAAGCCAACATGGCGAACGTGCTAGATAACGAACTGGTGGACATCGGTAATAGCAGATCTGGCTGTGGCATGGCATTTCTGGAGTGTTTTTATAGTCGCGAAGCTGGATATCAAATCAAATGGGCTGAGTTTTGTGATATGTGTGAAAAAAAGCACGGTTGGTTTGATATACGTACTGTGTTCACTGATGAAGAAAATACAAGGTTAGCTGATTTTATTTTAATTCTTAATTATTTTTTCTCATCACTGGGTGAAATATACCTCGTGCATGGTGTCCCTGGGTAAGACAGCTAGCTTGTACCATAGCCTAACTTGGTGGCCTCGCCCACTGATTAGCAAATTGCTACTGGATGTATTTATTGTTAGTATATACAGTTCATCGTGTGAATGATTAAAAGGAAGCCTTTGCTTTCCTTTCCAAACATAGAAGTGCCTAGAAAAATCACATTTTCATATTTACAACTCTATTCAATCTCAACAACAAATAAATATTACTTACTTACTTTAGGTTAATTGATACAATATTGTCATCATTCAATCTCAACAACGAATAGATATTTCTTACTTACTTACTTACTTACTTACTTTAGGTTAAATGACACAAAATTGTCATCATTCAATCTCAACAACGAAAAAATATTACTTTCTTACTTACTTTAGGTTAATTGACACAAAATTGTCATCATTCAATCTTAACGAAAATACATTTCTTACTTACTTACTTTAGGTTAAATAAAACAAAATTGTCATCATACAATCTCAACAACGAATAAATATTACTTTCTTACTTACTTTAGGTTAATTTACACAAAATTGTCATCATACAATCTCAACAACGAATAAATATTACTTACTTACTTACTTTAGGTTAATTGACACAAAATTGTCATCATTCAATCTCAACAACGAATAATTATTACTTCCTTACTTATTTTAGGTTAATTGACACAAAATTGTCATCATTCAATCTCAACAACGAATAGACATTTCTTACTTACTTACTTTAGGTTAAATGACACAAAATTGTGATCATTTAATCACAACAACGAATAAATATTACTTTCTTATTTACTTTAGGTTAATTGACACAAAATTGTCATCATACAATCTCAACAACGAATAAATATTACTTTCTTACTTACTTTAGGTTAAATGACACAAAATTGTCATTATCAATCTCAGCAACAAGTAAATATTACTTACTAATTGACACAAAATTGTCATCATACAATCTCAACAACGTATAAATATTACTTACTTACTTACTTTAGGTTAATTGACACAAATTTGTCATCATTTAATCTCAAGAACGAATAAATATTTCTTAATTACTTACTTTAGGTTAATTGACACAAAATTGTCATCATTTAATCTCAAGAACAAATAAATATTTCTTACTTACTTACTTTAGGTTAATTGACACAAAATTGTCATCATTCAATCTCAACAACGAATAGACATTTCTTACTTACTTACTTTAGGTTAAATGACACAAAATTGTGATCATTTAATCACAACAACGAATAAATATTACTTTCTTATTTACTTTAGGTTAATTGACACAAAATTGTCATCATACAATCTCAACAACGAATAAATATTACTTTCTTACTTACTTTAGGTTAAATGACACAAAATTGTCATTATCAATCTCAGCAACAAGTAAATATTACTTACTAATTGACACAAAATTGTCATCATACAATCTCAACAACGTATAAATATTACTTACTTACTTACTTGAGGTTAATTGACAAAAAATTGTCATCATACAATCTCAACAACGAATAAATATTACTTACTTTCTTACTTTAGGTTAATTGACACAAAATTGTCAAAATTCCTTCTCAACGACAAGCAAAAGGTTGCGCGTAAATTGGACACCTTGCGCCGCTGGTGGGCCTTAGCAAAAGAATACAAGTTCGAACAACACCAAGTAACACGTATAAACAACAAAGGAATTCAGAAAGAAGACCATCACCTTCCGACTGAATCCCTGCTGACGTTGGTATGGGAAAGATTACCGAATTACAAGCTAGTTGAATTTGCTAAAGCGTGTTGGGACGCGGGGCTTGCTAACGCGGTCACACTACTCAAGGAGTTTGGTAAAATGAAAAAGGATGAAGAATCTCTTTAGATATTAAATGTTTACTTTGAGTTCTTTTCTCGCCCCTCGACATACACAGTATGTATGCAAGAGTTCTGGACACTAGCTACACGAATAACATTCCTCACTGGCATTATATCGTTGAAAAAGCTTTACCGAATGATCGATACCCATATAATCTCTACCGTGCACAATGGGGTAGAGGCAATCCACCTCTAATGTTCTTAGAGTGTCTTGCTATGCGTAGTCCAACCACTACCAAACTGGATTTTTGTACGAAAGCGAATATTGTCAACAGAGGCGACATTGCTTCACATCGTATTTTAAAAGATGTACTGGACACTTCTAATCTCATGAAAAAAAATTGTCAGCGTGACAAGCTCCTTTTGGCTGGAATGCTTTCAGAGAGAGGTGGAATACCGAATTGGAAACACTTTGCTGAGGAATACAATTTTCCACCAGATCTGATATCAAATATAAGTAACGTAATCAGAAGCGGAAATATTACAAGTCCAACAAAGTCACTCTTGCAAGTGTTAGGTGAAAAGGGAAAAACCACGACTGACTTAAAAGAATATTGTAAAAAAATTGGCCACCGTAATGCTGTGAATATTATCCTCGAAATCGAGAAAGCCTTAAATGTTGTTCAAGAATGAAACGTTTCCTGATATTATTTTATGGAATTTTTAACCTTGGCACAATTTACCTAAACTAATCTTTTCTGACACCATACTAAATGCTAAACGACTACATCTCCTGTAATTGTGTTATAAATGATAATATATGGTAATGAAGACATTAGTTTAGCTTGATGTCAATAGGCTTTTGTTGTGATGATCGAATTTAGTATTTGTTATATGTATATTTTTTGGATTCACTGTATTGTAATATTTTGTATGACCATCAATGGAACACTCTAATCTTTGTTTTTGAACAAGTCGGCTCAGTCGCACGGAGATCGTATCCAGTCTAGTTTTATTTTTTTAACTATTTTAATGTCGCGCGGAACAGATAATTCTTCTTGCTCCAGAAGACTTACGCTTAATAAAGCGAAGTACTAGTTCTTGTCTAGGAACTCACTGAAGAGAATTGATCAAAGCAAAATCAGTTTTTTTTTTTTGCTTTTTAATCTTAAACTTTTTACTGGCTGGTTTATTTCAAATTGTCACAAAGTTCGTTAATATATATATCTGTTGCAGTCCTTTAAAATTCAAGTTTAGAATAGTGGACAGTTTTTGTAATGTTTTGTGATACTCATCGTATATGTGCACTGTTTGTTTGTTATCTGTTACACTTTTTCCATATTTTATAGCACTGTTATTATTTTTGTAGTAATATAGTGCGTTAGTAGTAATATTAGAATTTGTATACTTTAATGGGATTAAATTTAGGGGGGATTAAAAACTGCGAAATTTAATCTTTCCAAAGATTTAAATAGACGCCACTTACGAAATTTGACACCCGTTAAAATGTCGTTAACTCCGGAAAATTAAATTAGTTTTTTAGATACAGGGTGAAAAAAAGGGACAAAAAGGGAAAGGGCCAAAAAATCAAATTATAAAAAATAATTTTATTTTATTGATAAAACAAGCCGTATAAATAAGAAACTGCAGTTTAAACTCGTTGTTAGCATAAATTAAATGATTTTTTGTGTTTGCATTTTTTGTCCGTTTTTTTTCCTCCACCCTGTATAATTGCTAAGCTTTCAACAATGATAACTATTTACCAATTCTTGAGTGCTCTTATTTATTTTTCTTCTTTTTAAAAAACGTGTACAGGGTGTCCCTAAAAAATGGCTTGATGATTTTTATTATTTCAAAAAACTTTATTGCTTTTCAATTTATGAGAGATAAGGGATTGAATAGCACTCAATTCAAATGCTAAAAATAGACATAAAAATTGCATTGTGGGATTGAAACTCGGACAAACATAACATAGTGACGTATTTTGAATAGAGCGCTTGCACCAAATTAAAATTTGTAAATTGCGTTGTGGGATTGATACTCGGACAAACATAACACAGTGACGTATTTTGAATAGAGCGCTATTAGAAAAAACATACAGTAATTAAGTTTTATTGCCACTTTTATTACAACGCAACACTCTTTTTCATAAATCACAAGCTGTTAACAGGATCGTATGTCAGTAGATACTTTTTTAGGGACACCCTGTATATGCTACACAGTCTTCCTCATTCTGTAAAACGGTGCTTTCACTCGATTCGTGCCAATGATTTTCATAGTATTGAATACGTCAATGTTGGTAGATTTTTTTTTCAATCTTAAAAATCAAGGAGCGCGACAGGTAGCGCAATCAGAGTGAGAAGACTGCTAAAACGACTGAGCTATCTAAATGAAAAATGAGTATAGTAGATTGACTTCTGAACGTAGTGGATTAGTAGAGTATTTTAAGGCTATATTGAGTGTTTCAACACCGTTATTTTTTGGGGGGTATTTCACAACGGCTTAAATCGGTGTGTACCAATCAAAACCTGTATTTTTATATTATAGTAGCTGTTTTTTTTTCGCATTTTGCATGTATGAATGTATATTGGGAACAGAAGATGGTGTTAAAATAGTATAAATTTATTGAAGTCTTAATTCTTTAACGATGTATTTGTTGGAATCTTTTTCCTTACACTTTATACAGTGTATATAAGAAAAATTAAAGTGAACGCAAACTTCTTTTTTCTATTTATTTATTAAAGTCGGCAAAGTCGTACACTTTACTAGTATTGAATAGTATATATATATACAACTAAAAAAACTACTAAAATCCAAGTTTTACACATACAACGAAAAAATATATATTTTTTAATATTTCATAATTTTTTTTAGGGGGGACTGTGTTTTTATTATCTCGATTATTATTCAAAAGATTGCACTGTTAGAAATAAAGCTATAAAAATAAAGTTACGATATTTTTTCAGTATTTTTCGATCATTTAGGCGAGTAAAATTTAGGGAAAATTAAGAACTAGCAATTAGGAACTTTGGTTTTTATTTGAAATATTTCTTAAGGAATCTTTTATTTATTCACGCACTATTAAAAAGTAATAGTAAAGTAATTAAATTGACTTTCTGAAGTGGATCGTCATACCTACCACAGTGCAAAAACAATTTAAAATTCCACAAAAAAATTCCACGGGTTCTTAATCGGGATCTCACGGTGAAAATAATCAAATCTCACGGACGATATTTTTTATAGTTTTTCGGTGAGTTTTTCCTTTTTGCCGTGTAGAAGATTAACCGGAAGATTGACTTTTTCCGGATAATAAATATGATCAAAACTCACTATAATCTACAATGTGGAACTAGAAGCAATTTTTCAGAGGGAAAAAAAACCTGCAATTAGGACACTGACCTTATGGAATGACGGTATGTGCGGCCCAAAAACAGTTTGAAAAATAATGGGACCCTTAGAGGCTCCACATACCCGTAGGCAAAAATATGGGAAAATATTATAAAATAATTTTGTAGGATCTGGGACTTCATATCGTAAGTATGGTCATTTACTAAGTTACTGTAATATATGCTCGTATGACCAAGTTTCAAGAAATGTACCAAATACTTTTATTTTCATTTCGTGTAAGAAGAACCATATATTCGTTATGTTATATAGAACAAAAAGAAAAATAACGAAAACTACAGTACAGCTAAAGTTAACAAAAACAAAATGACGTACCGCATAATCTTATGGATGGCTATTTTGACGATTGTCTGCAACTGTCAGCCGACAAAGAATGGTACCACTCAAAATTCAGGTTAGTTCATAATTCCTTGCCATAGACAAAAAACCAAAAGCATATAATAAATATTATAACTAACAGTTACTTGCACATTAATATTTTTATCACTCCACTTTATTCTTAGGTGAACAAAACAAGAATAATCTTACTACAGTGTGTATCAAAAAGATTTATCCGCTGAAAGTAAACGCTTATATTTCTCCAAAAAATAAAGTTATGGAAATA
>JAUKWF010000054.1:0-18484 GCA_032356525.1 Eutonina indicans
TAATACGTACGTATTAATGACGGAGAAACGATGGTTAAGCTAAGTACAAGTATATAGCTGCAAGTTACATGTTTGAAAACCATATTAGCTTAAACAAGGTCCAAACTAATTATCTTTTATCATCTTTTGTATAAGAAAGTATTTTATATTTTTAGCTTTTCGTCCCTTGTATGGTAAAGACCCCATCATCTTACGAACCCGATTGTTTGTATCCGTACCAATGTCCTTCCCCTCATCGATCGCCGTCACCATCGCGGCCCTTTACAGTAAGTTATTCAAATACAATTTCTTCCCGTAGAGAATTTTTTGATGTCATTACCAGGCGTGGATTTAGAACTTCAGATATTTTCTATTTTCATTAACTCAGCGCTAGCGATGAGTAGTTGGAATAGGCAGATTTTTTTTGTTCATCAAAACAAAATACCGTAAGAATTTCTAGAACATTCTAGAAAGTTCTCTAAAACAATAGACCTCGTATTACATAGCATTTCTGATGAAAGATTATATTCTCTCAATATTTCTTTCGTTTCAAATAACATGCGTTGACTTCATGAAAAAAGTAAGTTATTTACGTAATAGGTTGCCTGCGTAACTGACCAATGATCTGTCTATCCTTAGTCTGCATAACAGCCCCACTTTCTTGAAACGTTTTTCATGCGTTTTTAGTGGTCAGTCTATGCGCTGAGTTCGCGGCCGTTAGCGGCTGTAGTTTTTTTAATTAGAACGAATACTTATAACTGAATGAAAACACTTCAACTGACAAATAAGCAGTTATAAGCGTGTATATCAAAAACTAAAGATATTATTAATAGTATTTAAAATGTTCAAAACATAATGTCAACACAAAAGTATATAATCATACTTAAGCTGATATCTTTATTACAAATTATTTTCGTCGAATAATAAGTCCGTTTCATGCGTGCTTTTGTAGAACATGCGTAGTGCATTGGTTATTTAGAAACATTGCCGTAAGTGGGAAAGCGGTGTTTATAAATGTAAGGAGACTAGTTCAAAAATTGTTTTTCATCTTTCCCATTAATGTAGTGTAAATTAACTAGAAATGACATAAGATAAGTTTATTTTAAAATGTGGTTTTGTTTGTGTTTGTGCTTTGCTTTTGTACTTTATACTAAGGGGTTAGTAGCTCGGCTTGTGAGCAATCCGCGAAAGTCAATCCCCGCAAAAGTTAATGCGATTAAAGTTTCATCAGGAGCTGTGATACAGACTTATAGAAATTGTTTCAAAACTAGTTGAAAATACATATATATATATATATAATACATTCAAAGTTTCTTTCTCGTGACAAATTAATATCCTGATATTAGCTCAACTGATTTACTTTTGTTTCGATTGGGTTAATTTGACCAACATTAGCTTAGTGATACTTCTTAGAATTGTCGGAATCTGAGTATTGAAAAGCAGTGTTTTTTATCCCCTTTACTTATCGAGAACAGGCTAATGCCGTGCGCAAAAGGGTAACAGGCTACAACTTATAGCGGAAACGAGCTGAGGTGGTAATGTTCATCATTTTAGTCAATTTTTTTTATCATTTTTCAAAATATCTTTGTTATGAAAGTCATCACGTGACGTGAAATTTGGAGAATTTTTTAGATAACGTCACAATTTAGGTAATTTTTGGTACTGGAAAATAATTCGTTATATCTTTTGATTGGGTGAACGGATTTCAATGAAATGATCAAATGTTTTATATCTCGCTGTTTTTTGTTTTTTTTGCGCTGAGTTCACAGCCTTAAGGCTGTTTTATTTTCAGTTATGTCCCTTTCATTTTTCTGTCTTTACTGATACTGTAAGTTATATCTGCGAAATTACTGATTTGATAGTAGCCTCTAATGATAACAGAGTAGGCGGACTGAGTGGAGAGTGCGCGATAATTAAACATTCATTAACTGTTACATTTGGTGATAGTTCATAAGTTCTTCTCCAGAAATTTTGTTACACCCCTGAGTCCGTGAGTCCGTCCCTGTACAAACGAGTTGATAGAGAAGCGAGCAGATCAAATTGTTTTTATTTTATTAATAGCCCAACTAGCCTATCAGTTAAACATGTTCTGCTTATATTCTTATCATTGATCTTGATGTTTCTTTATATAAGTTTGAAACAGCCATGAAACCTCCATTTCGTTGCCACCTGCCATATTAAAAATACATTCAATTATTATTCGTTGCTTTTGATATTGTTGATTTTTTACTTCATTCTTCGATTTTCGACACTATTAAAGATTACTTACAAATTTTTTAGATTGCATACCATCAGCAGAAACAGCGCTCCGTGTTTAGGCCACCCCTAAACATGGTACTGATCGACCCTGACGACCTGGTGACGTTGCCAGTGAGTATAGATTTTGAATACGATAATCTGATATTTGTTATTTTTAAAATTGAGCTTTGTAGCTTAGCTATGAAACACAATAATATATATATATATATATATTTTTGCATATACACATCCCAGGACAAGCTTGTTTCGCCGTATCACGGCTCATCAGCTGGGCTAGTGTGGGGCTTGAACCGGGAACCTCTCGGTTGATGTTATGCCCTTTACACCAACGAGGCCACAGTTGATCGTACACATGTCACCAGTATATAGTATATTTTTGCATATATGCATAACCAAACCAGATATTTTAACTTTATGGAATATTAGGCAATTGTAAAATTTATTTATACTTCACGTGCAACTTGGTGATTTTGAGTAGAAATAGTAAGTCCGTGTTTATAATTACGTGTCGGTTTCCTTTACTTCTTATCATCATATATCTTTAGATCAGTGCGGGTACAAAACTACCCGAGGCGGAAGAATTATATGCCAACCCCATTGTGACCGGTAAGTTTGTTTCGTAAATGAGTGGCAAATATGATAATGGAGATGATATTAGGGAACACAGAAATCGTGGTAAATCATATCAACGAATCAACGGTATTCTTAACTGATGGTTGAGATATATCTTAATTATGTGTTTGTGGGATGTTGAAATTCGGCACACTGAATACTGGGATGTTTTGTTAATTTTTGAAAAGCTTAATTTAGTGACCAGGAGTGACACTCCAATTTTAGCCTGTTACTATATTATATTAGATTAGATATTCGTCTGTATTTGCGTTGAATAAGGAAAACATACAAGGCAAAACCATTCAGCAAACACAGCAAGAAACCAGTAAGATTGAGGACATTCGTTACCGAGCCAATACAGTATTTTATTTATTTTTCTAATTGTTAGAAATATATAATCGTATCCTTTATGTTCTCTTATTGAAGATATCAAGCACAACAAGCGGCTACGAGAAGTTTGGGAGCAAAACAATTATGTGATGGTAAATTATATTCTTATAGTTTCCTTTGTACACTCGTTTTTCCCGGCCGATTTAATCGCACTTTTCAAGTCGGCCCTCAAGCCGTTTCGGGTACCGGGTCAGCTCATTATGTTAAATCGCCGTCATCAATTACTTTTCCAAATAAATATGAACACTGATTTTTCCCTAAACTTCTCTTCATATATTATTAAAAAAATAAAAAGTAACTTTACATATGAACTGGAATCAACAGCCCTCTAAAGGTGTTTTATCATATTTTCCAAAGTAAAATTTTTGACTCTGCCGAATGCTCATATTGTGTTTTGAAAAATGTTTTGTAATTTCAAAGATAACTAGTCTAGTATTTCACATGATAGCTTATAAAGTATTAAATTTTGACTGATTTTTTCATTCAATTGTAGTATCCTCGTTGTCGTTCGAGATCGCCGATGAAACCGAAGACGGCGTTTCAACGGTAAGACCAAAGTAACCTACGTATTTATTTTATACCTATATATTCTATTTTTTTCTACTGGGAAACTAATAAAATAAATAATATCTATACGTGTGGCCGTGAAAACAAACAGACATAGTTTCAGCTATATATGTATAGTATAAGTGGTGGCACTTTTATTTAAGTCAGCCGTTAAATACCTTTGACTTCTATCAAATTTCATCGCCACAATAAATTTGAAAGTTTCATAGTCATAATAAGATACTATACCAATCTTATATCAACCTATTCTTAGCACACTATTATGATTTCAATAATTTAGAAGCTCTCCGCAACCAGTAACTGATGGGGATTTCACCGTAAGTATACTGAAGTACAATTTTAATCTTATGCATCTCAGTTAGCCTTGAAATATAACTTCAAATTAAATAAACATCCGTGGCCGAGTGGTTAAGGCGCTGTGCTCAGAAGTGAGAAGTTCCGGATTCAACGCAAACTCGAGGTTTTCGGTGGTGAAAATTGATAATCACTGTTAATTCCATAGGGCTCCTTTGTAGGTGTTTCACAAGAAAGCCAGGACTCTCATTGATAACAGTTCTATAGAACTGTAGAGACTGTCCTGGATAAATATGAATTAATAATAATAATGATGACAATCATCATCACGCTTGGATGTGTTGTGAAGTTCGCTGCAACTTGTTCGCTAGTTTGACTATGTGTAGCCACAGTGCAATCGGACAATGTACTTGGAACGGATAGAAAGATTATAGGCGAAACTCTCATAAAAGAATCTGTATAAGGCGGACATTTTTTGTGCCCTTATGATCAAATCCGCTCTAGAAAGATTCCATTGCACTATCATAAAAGCAATCTATCGTCAAGGTTACGAATATGTCTTAATAAAAGTGCGAACGAGATACATTTAAAACTTTGCATAACTCCGAATTACTTGAACAGATAAATTTCACGCACGAATCCGGTTTTTCTTAAAGTACCTGTCCGGGTTCTGTTTGTGAAGTATGTTACCGTGCTCCTGGAACATTTACAGTCAGTCTTACAGTTACTACAGGATGAAATGAAAGTGAACAAAAATCTTCTTACAATTTATATTAGCCCTCTGTGCGTTGTAATTGAACTTTTATTGTCAAAATTTGCTTTTAAACAAACAATACAATCTTAGTCTTTGTAACAAAATCTGAATTAACATTACAAAATACAGTTCCCCCGAAAATAATTTAGTTATACGTTCACTTCTATTTTTTTATATACCCTGTATACAAATAAAAACAATTGACAGAAACTTGAAACCTTAAACTATATAATGTTTTGTTTTATTATAGACTCATATATATCTCAAAGATGGTAATAGATGGTAAGAACAATAACAATCAGCATTAAACTTTTGATACATTTTTAAATTTATGGTTAACTTTATCATCATTAAATACCTGATTTTTACTGGCACCCATTTGTTTTTTTTTGTCATTGTACTTTATATACTGTTAAAAACTTTCAAGTCTAATTTATGGTTAACTTTATCATCATTAAATACCTGATTTTTACTGGCACCCATTTGTTTTTTTTTGTCATTGTACTTTATATACTGTTAAAAACTGTCAAGTCTAATTTATGGTTAACTTTAGTATCATTAAATACCTGATTTTTACTGGTACCCATTTTTTTTTTTGTCATTGTTCTTTACATACTGTTAAATTTTTTTCTTCAGGTATTATGAATTCGCGCCTACTGAGCATGTAAGTATAATAACTCAAAATATAATTTATTTGTTGTATTCAAAATGTTGCACATAATCTAGCTAAAAATATTGCAAGGAATAAGAGACGGCCTCAAATTTACCATTTTGGACCCTAGAGAAAACAATATATATCACATTTTAAAAACAAAATAGCACCAAAATTCAATTGTTCTTAAAAATGTTGATTTGTTTTAGAGAGCTTTCAGAGATCGAGGTCATGATTGTGACATGTTGACGTCATAACTTCATAACAGTGCCGCTATAACATTTTCGATTAAACTACCATGAAAAATATTTTGATTAAAGCTCAATTTTTCAATCTTTTAAAACGTTAAGCTGTAGAAAAAGTTCAACTAGAGGTATTCTTCTACAACAATTGTGATGTGCTTTATTGTGGAGGAATTATTTAACCATCGGACTACTGAACTGAACTTGTGCATCAGTCCGATATAGTCGGACTACTGAACTGAACCGAGACATCTCGGCTACCGGGCCAGCCCGTTTTCTATTTATTTTCCAGGTCACCTTCTCTAATGTATTCTCTTATTTTGGCAAGTGCGATCACATGTATACACTTGCTTGCACAGGTTCTATGCATATTTGATATTTTTGAAAATAGATAAAAGTCTATTTTCAAAAATATCAAATATGCATAGAACCTGTGCAAGCAATAAAGTGTAGTGTGCCAAACCGAGACATCTCGGGGGCCTGGCTGAAAAGTATACATAAAATCGCACTTGCCAAAATAAAAGAATAAACTATAGGAAGCAAGTGGTTCTAAATAGGACCAGAAAAGACGTGTTAAAGACGTTTTGATAGCGATTTATTTAGAACTTTCTGACTAGGTCCCAAGACGTCCGACCAGTTAGAAACGAAATGAAGGCGTATAAAAACTTACTTAACGTGTTACTATAGCATCCACCATTGTAGATGATTTATTATCTACATTCTTCGTAAAACATTTTCAACTTTAATTGAATAGAACTCGCAACCGTCAACTCAACCACGGCGATCAAACAGGCTGGCCAAAAGACCTTTGTCGCCAGTACAGCCCCTCGTTGTAAGTTTTATTCTAATTAGTATTCGTAATATTTAATTAATTAATATTTAAGGGGTTGTTTGGATGTCGGTCAGTCCGGCAAACGAGCAAAATAATATGCTCTTTCCTGTAATTTAAACTTTAATTCAAACGAGCAATAAAATTGTTCCTTTAATTTGTATAAATACGGTATTTATAAGCTGCTCTGTGAGATATGAGATATTCGTGCATACATACGCTTAAAAATGAACACACACAAAGAATAAGATTAAATTTTATTTTTCTCAATTTTTAATAACAGCTGAGAAAGAGACCTGCAAACGCAGCGGTGAAACCCGTCATTGTAAGTTTTATTTTATTAGCACTTGTCGATATTTTAATTAATATATTTAGGGAATGTTTATATAGATGTCGGATAGTCCCGCAAACGAGCTAGCTGGCTTCCATATAAATATTCACTGATTGTAAAAACTAAAAAAGAAAGATATTTAGATATTTTATAGGAAAAAAGAAGTTCAGTGATAGAGAAAAATCGACAAAAGTTGGTTTTCAAACATTTTACTGGAAAAGCTTTCGTGAATTGAAAAATTAGGAAAATTTTCCAAAAAGGCCAAATTTCGCAAAATTCAAAAGTTTCTACGATTATCATAATTGTTATTCTCTGTAATTTGCAGTAATGTGATCATTGTATTTTACGCAGAAATTTAAGTATTATTTGATAACAGTATTTATGAGCATATGGACTAAGCTATGAAACACGTTTGTTTGAATTTTATTTTTCTTTATTTATAATAACAGCCAAGGAAACGGAAGCCAACACGACCCGCTCCGGCGAAACCCCTCATTGTAAGTTTTGTTTTATTAGCACATCTCAAATTTTAATTAATACATATAGATGTCGGATAGTTCCGCAAACGACACAGGAAATATTACCGTGAGATCTTACGGGAATTTCACGGTAAAAATGCTCAAATCTCACGGGTAATATTATTGCCGTGAGTTTCTACAATTTTTGCCGTTAGATTTTCTTTCTTCTCCGTATAAAAGATGACCAAAACTCACAACAAAAATGAAAAAAAATATTACCCGTGAGATTTGATCATTTTTAAAGATTACTTATTACTTAAAGGTAACATTCTAAAATCTCACCGTGAGAGAGTAAACTGTAATTAAAACGTCATTAAGCGTATAAATTCTGTAAAGCTTAATGACTTTTTAATTATATTTTAATCTCCTCCTTTTAGTTGAGCAGGGGTGCCAGCCATTGGCCCCTGCCCCTTTAAGCCCCTTTGACAGAATAAATATGTAACAAATTTTATTTAAAAAGGAAAGTTGAATAAATGACACAAGACACATTTGTTTGAATTTTATTCTTCTCGATTTATAACAGCAACGCAAGAAGCCTACCGCGCCGAGACGAAGAAGGCGACGAAAGAGGCATGGATTTGCCAGAGGAATGCAGGAATTTGTAAGTTTTTCTTTAATCAGGAGTAATTTGACCAATAATGAAAATTCAGTTGGGTAAGAGATACGGAGTTGACTTCTGCAAAGTTAATGGAGGAGAATTAAACGTATATAATTAAAATATCGTTAGTAAACGAATTTCTAAAAGATAATGACTTTTTAAATTACAGTTCACTCTCCTCCAGTAATTTTGCACAAAGTCTTAATCCTCCCGCCACTGTCAGAAGTTTCTTTTGGTTAGAAGCATAGTTTAATTACTTGATTATTTTGATTACCTAATTTCTTTTTTAGACACATTTTCTGAACGTTTCAGCCCCATACTTTTCGTTAATCAGCAAGTTTTTCGTTAAGTTTTGAAATAATAATAATACAATTAATGAATATAATTGGTTGAAAATTGCTGTTATTGTTGTATTTTGTCAATGTTTTAAGCGTTTTTTGACGTCATAGCCAACTGGCAGTAATTTTAACTACGGCTCTAGCATATTTTTTTAAGGATTGTCGACGGAGTCCTGCCTTCATTTTGCAAACTGCGAACCAGTTGGATCCGTCTTTATTTATATCGTTTCTGTTCTTTACACTTTCATAAAATAACATACGTATGTTATTTTATGAATTCATTTGAGGAACCCTGGAAAAGCTTAGTAAAACTTGGGGTAATATTTTGATGAAAAAAGAAAACATTTAGATACCTAGCGCCTAGGGATGCATTGAACTTGATTATAAAGTGAATAATTACTATAGTTAAAACCTGTACATCTTCAACATTTATTTTTATTAGTTGGAAGAAGAGGCGAGAATGGAAGGCCAAGAACTCTCACCACCTCCTGTTATGGTATGTTTTTAAACCTTAATTCTTGAACTTTGATTAATTGTATTTCATATTGTTTTGATGTAATACATTACATACAATTTGTTTTTTATGTTGTGTAGTTAACTGGCTAGATAACTAGATAAATTCATATCGACTTTTCCCGATAAATTTATCAAGTATAACGTTTCGGAGGGGGTGTCGAAATAGAATAGACGGCTGTGCAAGAAAAATATGGCTCATATTACAACTTTATATTTTGTTTTAGGAACCCATTACGAAACAAAGTGTGACCATCGGATATCAATTTACAATGGTAGGATATTAATTATATTTCTTTAGTTTTCATTGTGTCAAGTAAAAGAGTATGGTTGTTTCCAAGCATTGCAATTACTAATGCAATAGGGCCATAAAGGGTTGAATTTTCATTCCAGTTTCAGCGATATGGCCCTATTTAACGTTAACAACTGGAATAGTAGATCAAAATGTACAATACAAAAATGAAATCAAGTAACTATTCAGTTCATTTTGGTGTAAAGGTCGACGTGCAGACACCGAGAAATAAGTACAAACTTTTTCGACTTTTTCACCAATGTTTTGTTCTTTCTTAAAGAAGATTTGCTGCTGTCCTAATGTTACAATCCAACGTCTTCTTAAGAGCGAGTGACGATGGCTTAATTGTTGCACGTGACGCCAATTAGCCAATCATGATAATACAGGATATAAAAAAGACATTAAGGGGCCGGACCATAAAAGTGCCCGGGGTGAAAACACATTGCATTCATCATTCTTTTTTCTGGTAATTATTTTTCATCCAAATAAAAGCTATCATTTCTATTTCTTTAGTCTACAAGTGTGCCATCTGCCGCCAGTGCGTCATACCTTGGCGTTTCGGGGTTCATCGTCCACAACAAAACGGTAAATACTATTATATCTTTAACAAAAAATGTTCAAATAACATAGGTCGCTATATTCACAAACTCCTGGTTTGATGAAGACTGTTCTAGTCAGGAGAGAAACTGTTGTACTTTGTACTACATTGTATCCGTAAAAAAAGTATCGACGACTGTTATTGCTCTCTTTAGTAGATTTTTTATTTTTTTATACATGTCACAAAAACTCCCCAAAGGACTTAAAATAAAATTGAATTGAGTGACAGTTAATTCAAAATACCTTTCGATACCGAACTAATTGCTTTTATAACACAAAGAGAAGTTTTTATGTATTTTTATTACCATGGTGTGCTTCAACATTAAAATTTTGTATCCTGCATAAATCAAAAAATCTACTAAATAGAGCAATAACAGTCGATACTTTTTTACCGGATACCCTGTATAAATATTTATGTATAGTATTAAAAAGCGTTTCCCTATATCTACATACATAATTTCGTTTACTGGTGAAACGCGTCCTGTTATTTTACCCCTGCTCAAATCTCCTGTATTCGGTTGAGATTGTCAGAACAATCGAATAGTACAAGAAGTGTCTTCCTGAACACATATAATACTCTTCACTGAACCAGGAATTCGACAGACCATCAAAACAGAAAGACCGGTTTCATCCTTTATTATATGTAATCGCATTTCATTATAACACAGCAAGTTATTACCTTGGTGCTTGGGATGTCGGGTTTCCGTAAAGAATTTTGCAAGCACATATGTGACCTTCCAAGCGATTTGGAGTACGTAGATTTTGACCGGTCAAGAAGCGGTACAATTTTTGACCGGTCAAAATGCGGGTTAAGCGGTCAAAATAAAAATGGACCGGTCATTTGACCGGTCAATCGTATATCACACCGGTCATTTGACCGCTCACTTGTATATCACACGGATTGAGCAAAATGTTTTTCTGTAAGCGATTAAAGACCTAAACTAGGGAGACCTGATTTGGCGGCCAAAGACCTGATTAATGCATGTAAGACTTCTGTAAACTAGATATGAAAATCGAGTGTAAGCTAAGCTGCTTACTGCTTATCGAAAAAGAAAAGTTTGCTATAAAACAAACAGAAGTAATGCAATCGACTACCACTGGGTTTAAATGGTTTAAGATATACAGGTATTGGATTGCTAGTTCAGGTCGCTTACGGAAAAAAACTTTTGCTGCGGCTCTGGGGATCTCGCGAACTCCTTGTTTAGTGAAGAGTGTATTTAGTCCGGAAAACACTTCTTATATATTATATATAGATAAATTGAATTATAAATATTTGTGGCAAGTTTGAGTAATATTTTATTAAAAATGGGTTATCATCTGTAAGCATTTTGCACCATTTTAATTTTTGTGCGCTATAGTTAAAGGTCTGAAAATCTTTGTAAAGTTTTAGATAGTGTGTTTTGTAAAGTAGACAACATCTTGTTGATTCGAAGTGAAAAATGAAAAACAGAAGTTGTTTCCGCATTTCTAAAACAGCCTTTCATTTTAAGACAAATTAGTTTTTCTGACTTTATCTGCTCGATCTCTTGTTTAATATAAAGTAAAAATATATTAAACTTTACTATTTTTTGAATTTAGACACGACGCGGTGCTGTATGTACCTGGGTGGCAGCTGAGCATGTTACAAAGTTGTACCCGAAATGGTAAGTTATTACTTTCCACATACACATACAGGGTATCCGGAAAAGAAGTATCGACATACATACATACAGGAAGTCTGTGCTCAGTGGCGGATCCAGGGAGAGTTCAGAAAGAGGAGTAGAGTAAAAACAAATAAAAAGCCGTCAAATTTGATAATTTTGTTTGAATTAAAGATTTTTAATTACAGTTCACCTCTCCTCCTGCGACTGACAGGGTATCCGGAAAAACATTATCGACTGTCATCTCACTCGTTAGTAGTTTTTTATTTTTTGAAAAGTAATGAGCATGTTGTAAATTTGTCCACACAAATACGGTTCCGTACAAACGTTTTAACGTGAGCGATGCGATAGTATCTAAATTTCCGAGGCGGATCCATCTGTCAAGATTTGAGGGTTCGTAAAACCAGCAAATCGTTGAAATCAACTAATTTCTGAACGTTCGCTTCTGCGACCTTGCGAGCCTCTAGATCCGCCCCTAAAGTTTACTATATACTTTCTTATTACATTGCTTGTAAAAGTGTTGTAGGCAAGCGCTCAGATATATAAAGTAAACTTTTCTCGGATTTGTTAATGGTGCAAACTTTTTGATTCATTATTATTGATTAATTGATTTCAATGATTTGCTTGATTTTTCGAGCCCCCTCAACTTTTGAATGATGGATCCGCCGTCTCTGCGGAGACATACAGTTTTTGATACTTATAAAATTGAAATCAAACTGGAACTGGAACTTAGAACTTTTCCCATCAAGTTTTTGTCGGAACTTTTAATAAATCTGAATAAAGTTGAATAAATTATACAGTGGAATCTCGAACTCGGAAGGGACTAAAAATGTGTTCGATATAGAAAGATAAAAACGGCTTCAAGAGACTACACAAGTGTCCAAGCTTTTTGTTCGACAAAAAGAGAAGTTCGAGATAGAGAGTAGTCGAGATAGAGAGATTCCACTGTAGTATCAGATGTGAAATTCATAAAACTCTTGTTATCTAAACAAATTACACTGAAAACAAACATAGATACACTGAAACATCCATATATACGCTACTTACAAACTTTCTTACAACTCAAGAGAAAATGTTCTAGACCCTCCACTTTTATCCCATTACTGAGTAATATTATAATTGAACATTTCTTTTTACCAGGAATAATCGTGATGTCAACGGCAGTGTAAACTGTAACATCCTGGTGGACGATGTGTTGAAAGTTGAAGGTATACATTTATAATATATATTGATATTATAACATTAATTCCAGTTAACAGTAGACTAATACGTAACATCAGGGAATTCGTTAATGAAAAATTAACAAAATGATCAGAGATATTCACTAAATACAAAATTCTGGACAACCTTTTCTGCAATAACAATTTTTGATTAGAGTTAATGGAAAATTATCTGATTACAGTCTATAAAACCAGCACAATCAAAAATGAATACGTTTATATTGTATGCTCTACGCTCCAGAACCTTGTTAAAATTTCTTTTAAAAAAAGATGGTCAATGCCTTTGATTTTGCTGTTCATTACGTTACGAATGTTTTTACTTCGTTTGGGAGCTCGTTCTTTACGTTTTTGGCTAATTCAACCGATCTACACCAAATTACACCAACGACCATTGTTATTTGTTTACTTTGCCTTTACTTTGCATCAGCTGTAAGGGCTTCAGGCCTTTGGCCTCTTCCTTTGCTTTTAAAAAGGCTTAAAAACTATTTTCATGTATTTTTTATGTTACTTTACAGTACGACAAGGAAAAAAGATACATACCATCGAAGGTAATTGTTTACTTTAACTTATTGTTTTTATTGATACATTGGAATAGTCAAAATGTTCGAGGTTCGCCCAACACTGTAGGTGCTCCAGTAATGTTAAACCACTGTACTGGAAGTACATTCAAACAACACACAGAGAATAAAGAAAACAGAATAACCTCCAAGGGGCAGATACATGATTATACTCTAAGTTGGAACTCAGACCCCTCCCTGATCATGCTACTCAAGCAAGGGATAAAATCGTGTGTTGTATGTTATTTTATATACTATCAACAACGATGATAGATTATTTTCAGACTTAAGCGGGGGTAAATTAAAATCCTGTATCCGCCCCTACTGGTATATTTTTGAGTGTGACAAAGAAGTTATAATGACGACGATCATGAACGCCCAAGCTTTTTTGAGGTCTTAACGTAGTAAGAATATATGAAAAATATGACTGAACTGATCGAATTTGTTCATTTGTTTAGGCCTTCCACCAAGGACAGCAGTTTACACCAACTTGTGATCAGGTAAGTATAGATTTATCTTACTTTATTTTAAGTTTGATTTGGTTTTGATGAACTATAATATGTTAAACAGAGTTATCATTTTGGACTTTAGAGCAAAACAACTATCAAACTTACCAAATGGATGTGTGGCCTAAGGTGCTAAACCCAAAAGTGAGAGATTCCGGATTCAACACCACCTCTAGACTAATTCTATAAGGCTCCTTTGTAGGTGTTCGCCAGGAAGGCAGGACCTTCATTGATATTCGTTCTATAGAACTGGTAAGAGATTATCCTGGATAAATATTGATAATAATAATAATAAGATTAAAACGAGCATACCTATAAAAAAGTTGGAATAAGAAGTATTTCATAATAATGAGATTGCAATATATATATTCGAAATGCGCTTAGAGTTCGTTATATTATTACTTGTACTTGATCATTTTTGTCTGGATTTACTACATTAATTAGTACATCCGAGTACATCAAGTCACAATGTAACTTCTCGTATCGAGTCAAATAGGATATTTTATTATTATTGAAGTTGACGGGAACATTATTAATAATAAATTAATAATATATGAAACAAATAATAACCAGAATTCGAATAAATTACCATAAGCTTAATAAACACCATCAAGCAATTTAATATATCACGTGGATGCAAGATTAAGGTTCCTTACTTATTTGAAAACAGTTTGGTTGGTTTCGACATCTTCTCATTTCCTAACGGATCATTGAAGTCTAATTTTCATTCCATCAAATTATGTACACTTCTGGTGCACAATAACAATATCCTACTGTCTAATCCGTACTTAGATACATCGAATCTCTAAATAATCACCAACATTTATTTCTAGCTTTTTCGACTTGAAGTTAGCTTGTTAAGACTGGCTATAGATTTGATGAATAGCTCATCCGAGAATTTTTTTTTTTTTTTTGGGTGCAGCGTTCCCATCATAGAGATTAATATACTAGATCATACGTGTGTTTGATCATACAACATACATCTTAATATCTGAAAGATGCAACCAGCTTGCCTTATTGCTTGTTATGTTCAGGAGGCTTTGCAAGTGTTGCATGACTATTATGCCCTTCAATATTAAAGCCGTTAAACATTCAAGAAAAGCTGAATACACTCGCATTTTCAATAAGCAAACATTGGCCACTAAAAAGTCACATAGTAACATTAGAACATTTTTTCCAATTATGTACGGTATATCTTTCAGATATAAAATAAAAAAACAAAAACTTTTTCCAGTTATCTGCAAATTTTCCAGTTATGGAATGCCTCGATAACTTTCGAATCATTTTTATGGTCTCTAAATGTTTGATGTATGGATATGGAGTTTACTCGTAGCCTGTCCGTTCATGTGAAAGTGCAATTTTTCAACTGGCTGTTATTATCAAAATTTTCTCTTTTATGTCAACTATTTTATTAACTAATTTAGCTTACTTTGATGAGTATTTTAGCTCCCGTTTTCAGTATGCAGTATTTATATATTCAATGTCCGGTTACTTGTAATTAACCATTATTAACCGTGAGGTCTTGGATATCATAAACGATAGTAAACTTTATTATTTGATATGAAATCTTACTTTCCCTTATAAGCGAACTTTTTGTCAATGAAAAACTTCAAACGATAAATAAAGCTTCGCCTAACTATCAACTACAGATGGGAGTCAAGATATAGCCACTCCTGTGTTGATAAGGACTCATTGTGTATTAGAATTAAAATAGTTTTTTTTACTAAAACAGAGATAATTTTAAAATATTGCCAAGTCGGTTAGGTGTTTGAAACATCTTGGGGTACAGTCACCCCAATTATGTCAACAAAAGAAATATATTATTACAATTTTTGTTTTTTTGTCGACTCGTAGTCGCCATCGGGTAAATCAAGAAAATCTTTCGTTTTTTCTTACGGACTCGTTCACATATTACGTAATCAATGTTTTATCAATTTGTTTTGTTTAGATTTTACCCTCCCCCCTTTTTTCTATTTGAACACGTGTCTGTTCTGCAATAAAGTAATTGGGGAAATTTATGACACAATTTCTGGAATTTACGTATTAATAATTCGACACTATATAAAGTAACAGAAAAGTTAGCTAAATACAAACACAAATGTAACCTATACTAAATGTACTAAGGATACCTAGAGAATATGTACTTACTAATATTCTGTCAAATATACAAATTTACTTCTTCGGTCTCAATTAGATGATTACTAAGATGTTTACAGATTATAGATACTCTTAATTCATAGGTTGAAGATTATCTGCCAAAGGAAACACTATGGCACGCGATAAAACAACAAAATGTGTAAATCACAGAACACGGAACAGAAGAAAGAACGCCCCTGTGTGTTGGCTAGAGGTAAATACAGAACTTAGTAAAAATTAACGTAAAATAAGATTTTACATTCTCTCCTTTCAGTGAGGAATTATATTCTTGAACGATTTCAGTATGCAATGTTTCGAAGCCGAACGTTTCGCTTGTGATCCGTCAGGAAATCGTATGGTCGCATATCTAACTACAGCGTAGGTATCTGGGTATTCTTTTAAAACTCACACCATCTTCCAAAATGTTCGTTCGTGCTGCGTTTTCGTTGACCATCATAACGAAATTGTTTTCACAAAATTCTCCTGAACTTTTTACCCATATTCTCCTAACGCTCATATTCTGTTAGATACTCTTTTCTGAATCGTTTCCAGAACATGTTGACTGTTGATGAGACGGATCTCCATTTCTTACGCAAGTTGATGTCGGTGAAATCTGCTCTTGCGTCGAGTGGTTCGTCATAACCGCTTTGCTAAAAAGTTGTTTGGTGTTAACGCCTCAACGTCTGATTGGTCGTCGCTTGTTGCTGCGAGTGGTATCGAATTCAGAACCATTTCTACTTCGGATTAAACTGCTCTTAGGGCTTCATCTGTGAAGACTCCTTCTTTGACTATTGATTGGATACCTTGTTTAGTCAGCTTGACCAATGATTCCCATACACCGTCCATCCAAAGACTCGCTGGATGATTGAATTTCAAGTCGAATCGATTCCTTGTTGCAATGTCTCGTATCTTTTTATTGTGGAAGGTGTTTTGATGAGCCTGTTGAGTTTTCTGTCTGCACCAACGAAGTTCGTTCCGTTGTCTCTCCATATGGCCTTGGATAAACCTCGTCTTCAAACCAAATCGTTTGAATTCCATTAAAAAGTATCGTTTGACAGATCTTTAGCGAGTTTAAACACATTACGTACCTTTTGCTTGTTGCTTGGGTTTTCCTTGTTTTCCTTGAGCTCAAACAACTTTAAAGGAAGAAACTTTCACTGGAAGATATGAAGAGGTATCAACTCAACAGCAAAAAAATGTATTTTGCGGTAATATACTTTCACGGATGGGAAACTCTAAGGTATTTTGCAGGAGATTTTAGGCAGGAATAGATTAATTCTTATTTATTACATATTTTTCAGTCAATTTCTACAATTTCAGTGCTTTTTTCTTATTTTTCTATCTGAACTTGATCAACATAGGTGAAAAACGGACGAACGTCTTAAGTTTTTACTTTAAAAAACATTGAAATATTTTGCCGGAATAATCTTTCGCGAATGTCAAATTTTGAAACATTTTGGCGAAAACTAATTTATGCGAAAAATGCCAAAAACACGAGACCACACATTTTCTCCCAGCTAAAGTTTCTTCCTTTAAAGTAATCAAGCCCAGTGTATGTGAAGGGTAGCTGTCCTTTTGTTTGTCGTTCTACTGGTAGATCTCCCATCATTGGTTGGGTTGGACCATCAATTTCTTATATTTTTAACAGCTTTGAATAACTTTCTTGCACACTGATCTCACTTGTGCAGACCCATAAACATGATAATGAGATAAGATGGTATATTCCAGCGTGGTTGAATCTTAAATGAATGTTGGTGATGAGAAGCGCAGTTGCTGGGTGACCATGTTTTATTATGATTGGGTTGCTTTACGTCGAATGATCAATTTGATTTTCCAATTCTCCTACCAACACGCAGCGAAACTCTGAAGAGCATTGGTTTCAGTGATAAGATGGTAGATGTATTGGATGGCTTGATGGCGTGATAACAGTTTGTGTTTAGCAGGATAAATGTCATCCTGATTCTCAACAAGGTATGCTCACCTTTGACGATTTCATCGATGTTGAGATTTGTCTAAAAAGAAGATATCTAGTGGTTTACCTTTCGTGTAACACTTAACAGGTGATTTTCAGTTTCAGCAGGTATGAGGTGGCTCGAACAGAGGTGCTGTTTTTTTGTCGGCTCCTACCCCAAAGTCTGATGTGATGCTTTAATTAATGTTGGTCCAGACAACCATCTTGACAGTGACAGTGACATTTGGATGTTAGATATTGGTCTGGTACAAGCATCAGCAGGGTTGATTGTTCTTGGAATGTAGCTTCAGTGAAATGACCAACGTTGTTAACACGATGATTAACGTAAACTGGAAACTGCTGTTTCTAATTGAGAACTGTAGTTGAGTCAGTCCAGTATAACGTTTTGTTGTGTTTGTAAGACTTTCAAAGATTGCTTCCCTCAAACGAATTACGATGAATGCAGTCTGAAGTTCAAGTTAAGTATATGGTGATTGGTTTGATAGGTGCGAGTCTTTCTCATGGTAAAGGCACTTGTATCATCTTTAGCATTCTTTATACGATCTGATATTTATCTGCACGGTAGACTTGTGTTGAATCATCTGAAAACAAGTGCAGCCCGATTCTATTTAACTGTCCATTCCAGTTCAACCAAACCATTGAGATATGTTTTTTTATGGAAGCTTTGATTCAGATGACTTGTTCATTG
>JAUKWF010000055.1:0-18454 GCA_032356525.1 Eutonina indicans
AACTCATATTCTGTTGTTACCGAACTTTCTTTCTTTCTTGTTTTTAAAGGTTCAAGAAATTCGACATCAATTTTCCAACAAAACGTACACGCCCTTCGCCACGATGTCCTGAGTACTTGCGAGAATCGTATGATTTAACGTCCTTTTCTACTGCTTGTGGCTCACATTCAAAAACCACGGCCGCAGTCACCATCGACACAGACAGCATACCGAGAAATAGCATTCAACATGGATACGCGCATGCGCATTCAAAACATTCTTCACTCAACGTACACGATTCGCTAGAGTTATCGGCTGAAGAATCGAAACTTAGAAAGGTATATTTTTTAGCATTATAGTTAATAAAATCGGAATGCTAATCCATATAATTGGAATATAATCTTCCAAATAGGGATGTATTCCATCAAGAAGGTCAACGCGGAATCTAATTTCATCAAATCCGAATGTCAATCTTTCAGAATGCCAAACCGACGAATTGGAATGCTTAGCATCAGTCAGTGTGAAATGAGAATCCGTTAGTCAGTGTAAAAATGTGAAATTTTAAATTTAATGATTTTTATTTTTTTGTTTATTTGTTTTTAGACTTTCCATCTTTTGCCACCTTCAAACTTTACTTGGTAAGACGAACTATTTTTTAATATTTCCACTTTTTTTTTCATTCAAAATTACCAGCGTATAAATTTAAAGTGAGCTAAATGGACTTCGTCATTCTATTTTTTCCCAATAAATTGTGACATTGTCGAATATAAAACACTTTTTTTTTATTGACTAATAAATTATGACTTTATTACATTCTTAGAAGTCGGCGTCAACAACTACTCGATTAACGAAGCCAGAAATGGCACCACAACAATCACTTTGAATCATGTTTATATGAGTATGACAAGTGGATGACTGGTGTAATTGTGGTGGTATGAGTAGACAAGTGGATGACTGGTTCAGTTTTGTAGTGTGATAGTTTAGTGCTTCTTCTGTTTGACGTTTGATAAAAAGATTCACTCGCAGAGATTGTCCGCTTAAAAGAATGTCCGCTTAAAAGAATGTCCGCTTACAATACAATATCCATTTAATAGACTTTCGCTGTTATTTGATGTTTGTCTGTACCATTGAAATCACTATTGTGATTTTCTCTACATTTTGTTAGGTGTATTTGGAGACAGCATTGCTAAGCAAATAAGAAACTAGAAATCTACTTCCCCCGCGAAACCTTCTATTAGTATAGTTAGCTTTGTTAAATTTAAATGGAGTGTCAAATTTTATATATTTTTATCAATTTTATATTTTTTAAAAACACTATATTTATTTTTCTAATAAGACAGCACAAAGCTTTTCGTAGTTAATGCTGTCTTATTAGAAAAATAAATATAGTGTTTTTAAAAAATATATTATTTACATTGGCTGTTTTATCAAAATGGTATTTATCAATTTTGCTATATTATTATTTACTGTATATAGTTTTTTTTATAAATGTATATGTATATATGTACTCCATATTATATTTCACAGTTATGATGTACATATAAATATAAGACCATGAATATTGCACTACTCTTTACGAACTATACACTTCTCTTTTCTCAGATTAACCGAATCAAGAGATGCTATCTAGTATATTTCGTCCTACGACTGGATGCTCTTGATTTTTTTGGCTCGAAAATGTTCTAATTTTTTTCTTCCGGCATCAATTTCTACCATCAGGATTTCACATTTATTTTATGAGCCTGAGGTTGTTCTTCGTTGAATCTGATCCTCGTGTTTATATTTATGGGATAGTATAGATATGGCGATATTTTAACATACCATACCCCTGCTTGAGCAGCATGCGAGTAGCGGTCTGGATCCGCCCCTGATTCATACAAAACAGACGTACGGCTGACGGTTAAGTAGGCCTTTTCCATGTGTTGTTTGTGTTTGCGGAAATTTGTGGAGCAATACTGTGGTGAGACATTACCGGTTTCTTTTATTATTGAACCGGATTACAAGTACTTTCGTATTCTGTCTAAACACAATAAAGCAAACGAGAAATTGATCTCTTCAAACCACAATGGTGGAGCGTTTTGTTGTTTAAACGGCACTTAACATTTGCTACCGTTATCAACAAAAAGCACTTCTACGTAGTGGCCTTTCAAAAGAATTCTATCATTCTACACAAATCACAGTTATAATAATTGCTCATTCATAAAAGAGATATTTGGCTTTATAGGGAGATAGATGTATTGACATGAAAACAAATAAAAGAGAAAGATGACACACTGCGGATAATTATTGCAAGCGTTTTTGTTTTGTCTTATCTGCAATATCATAACACAACAGACACACAACGCAAGCTATATATGATTTGATGAGATGCTATAAACAGAAAGATAGATAGAAAGAACATTATATCAAAAACATTATACATTTCGATTCCAAGGAATTAATATGAGTAGCGAAGCGTTTAACGTTTTATCAGTTAGAGGTTTGTAGTTGTTTATGATTTTTATTATATCTTCGTATGTTTTGGTGTTCTATTAGTATAAAGCTATTCTTCGGTGTTCTGTTAATGTAAAGCTATTCTATATTATATACTTATATACAGTATGCGTCTAAAAACTTTTTCAGTTACAAAATGTTTTAAGCAACCCGATACATACCGTAGAAATAGCCATAAAGTATTCTATATTAGAGAAAGGGTTTTTAGTTGGCTTGTTTTAAATTGATATTATGATGAATTCTACCGTTTATGTTTCATAGATAGATATAAATATAACAAACTAATATGGCTTTTAACAAAGTTTAACATTAATATGTCATGGTTTTGTATATAAGCAAATGTCATAATTAATGACCATATAAATAGGACAATATTATGATAACAATTTTCTTAAAAAATTGTAAAATAGTGTTAAAGTCGACAGTCTTTTAGCATCATGGCTAACTTATTAAAAAATTGTTTCGATTCTAAATGTATTTTAAAGTTTTACAAGTCTTCGATCGCTAAAAAAGAAAATTTATTTCGTCTGCCCTTTGACGACTCTTATTGCATAGATTTACTGAAACAGGAAAAATGATCTTATAAAAAGGATAACATGCCAATCAAGAACGTAATTATCCAATTATAGTGTTTAAGCTAGTGATTATTATCGTAGTTTTGAGTTCAACATCTTAGCCGCTAGGCCACGGACCTAATAAAATAGTTAAGGCAATCAAAGTTGTCCTAGGTATGAATAATAAATTAACATTGTTTAACCAAGACGAACACTCCATACAGTACATTTATCGGTTCTAGGTCATCGAATGTTTTCCATAGTAAAATCTCTTCCCTTGAGACTGATTAATCTAGCTGCCTCGTTCTTCCAGACAAATTTATGAGAATTGTTTTGCTGATTTATTATGTTCCCTTTTTACGTATGGTAAATCAATCTTCTATTATTCAACTCTATTAGATCTCAACCTCGATACCAGGGTGATTCTTCTTACGAGTGTGACGGGAAGGGCAGCAAAGAAAGACGGAAGAGTAGATAGAAGAAGAAAAAGGATTTTCCTGCCTCCGTTTTCATCGGAATTAGTATTCATGTTTGACAAATATAGTTGAATTATGTGTTTTTTTAGCTATTCAAGAATTTGAAGATGTTCAACATAAATACAAAGAATATTTCAAAAAGGTATTTATATATAGATGTTCATATTTTGTGTTCCAAAAGATTTAATACCCTGCTTACCTTAACAGAACAAATTTTGACGGATTTTTCGGAAAGAAAATTTGGCGGACGGCGAAATACATTAAATTTTGTGGGAATTTAGTTTGGCGAATGGCAAAAAAAAAACTTTCCCTTAATGTAGTGCCACAACTTCCTGTGCAAGGTCAAGGCTTGAACCCTCTTCGTATATAATTCTTACGGTAGCTGTACAAAACTTTCGGTAAGAATTGTCTTTTCTTAAGTGTGAAATGGTTTGTTTGTTTTGTTATTTTAAATTACAAGTTTCAACAAGAAGAAGCTAACAGTAGAAGACTTGAAGCTCAGTTCAAACAGTTAAAACAAGGTTGGTTAAATTATTTTATTTACGAGTGCAAATTCATAGTATGTTTGTTTGTATGACACGTGATTATGCAGCAGAGAGATATTTTGGCCAGAAAAAAAAGTAATAGTAGATATCCACTAATTAAAACATGTAAAGGACCAAAGATATTGTTCGAATTAAAGCGAATTTTGAATTGAGCGGCACAAATAGATTCTTACACCAAGGGACCAAATATTTTGCTCCAGATAACGAATGTTCGAATTGCTTTAAAGGATGAGAAACTTTCGCTGGAAGACACTTTCGCGGTATCAGCCCAGATGTCTATTGTATATTAACGAAACTAAGGACAACCGATTTCCTCGATAACTTGGATTTAACTTTCAAACTCATAAAGAATTGTTTGAAAATTGAATCACTTTTTGTCACTTTCACAGACAAAACAATCTAACTCTTTAAATATCATAAATGGTTTTTTAAGAAAATAACATTTCACGTAGACTCTAATCACAGACTCAAAAAATACTCCGTATGTAGTTCGCGGGAATTATATTGTCTGTATTAGAGTCTACATTTCACGGTGACTTTTTCGAATACTTCAAGGGCAGAAACTTTTTTGCTATTAATTTTCGCGTATTAAAAAGATTCTGTTAAAATCCCAGTATTTCTTATCAAATTAGGTGTTTTTGGACTACTTTCGCGTTTTGAAATTGATCCTCTTTCTCGCAGTTGTTCAATAGATTTGTCATTCTAAATGACAAGTCGCCTTTTTTTTAAGGGAATGATATCCAAACTGCATCTGAGTGTACAGCGTGAAGCTGAGATTGAGAAAAACTTCGCGTTTTGCTGATTTGAAATTTTTTTAAAGGAATTAACTTTCGCGAAAATGGCCAAAAACGCGAAAGTTTCTTTTCCCAAAAGATACCTTAAAGTTTTTTCGAATTGAGAGAGTCAACTGTATTCTATTGTAGAGTCCCCGAATTGCTTTGGAAAGAAATTCTTAAATCTCGTGTCGAATGCAAATATTTGATATTTATATCCTAGATATTATTCAATAAGTTTATTATTTTTTCTTTATTCTAGTTTCACTGTTGGCTGTGGCTGAATATGAATCTCTTCACAAACAATATCTTACCGAAAACCAATATCGTAAACATATCGAAGAAAGACTCAGAAAGGTACGCTCATAATTATTATCTGTAATACTTGTAGAAAAGACCATTTGAACGTCAAGTGTCCAACGTGAATGGGGGACGTCTCTCGACAACGTTCGGATGCTGACTGGATATTGGTTGGGCACTGCATATGGGTCCACCGACCACACATACTCGACCAGGCAGCCAGAAGCATTGCATCAGCGCCGGCTAGAGCCGCAGGACTTTTTTTCTGTCAATATAAGAAAACGTTCTTTTTTATATACTTCTGTCAATGATTCCCCTGACTGATCGGCATAGGGATTACTTTTTTAATTTCGATTTAGTTGTTTTAAGCAGAATTTGGAGAAATTTCCCGCCGCTCTAGCGTCAGTCTTTATGTCTACTAGCTATGCTGTAAATAAGGCCGCACCACTTGAAATTTGCTTCTCCCGTATCACACTATTAGGATTCATTGAATGACTACAGTGTGACGGACCTGACCTGAACATAAATATCAACTTGCTTATTTAACTTAATTAATATATGGGAATTTAAGAATTAACTTCCACTGTCCGTGTCATCGTAATTTAAGGTTGGTGTAGCCGCTGCCTTTCCAGATGTTTAATGTGACGTTAAGACAATATTTTCAATATTTTTCCGAAATTTCTCGAAAGAAAACCGAAATCACTTACTTTCTTCCTCAATTTTTTTGTTCATCACTTTCGTTTTATCACCGGTAGATAGGAAATATACATACATCTCTCTAAAGCAGATACCATTAGTGCAAAAGATTTTGTCTACTTTACAGAAGCTATCCGTTCCAACTATTATAGAGTCTTATAGAGCTGCCCGCTTTAGACGGTATCCGTCTTAGCGAGATTCCATTGTATTAGCTTAAAAATATGTTTTTATGAATAAAATAGGTGACAGAAGAAAACCAAGAAATCCGAAAACAACATAAACTCGGTGCTAATACTACTATCGTCAACCAATCTACCAATAACAATGCTTTACAAGAAACTAAAGGTGAACTCGAAGGTAGGTATCAATACAAACTGCATACCCGGTACGTTGTTTTAACGTCAAAAAGATGTTTGTATCATACATGACGTGATGTTGGGAACGTTTTATGGGCGTTGTATAATGTTTTGTATTTTATTTCAAATAATTTTTATCCATTTTGTTTATCTCAAAAGTCACGGTGTAGTGTGTTTTTGCTTGCCTTTTCCTCTGACGAATTTGATTTCTTGGAAAGTTTATTGTTTTGGAGGTTTTAGTGTAGAACATATTCTCATGGGTTTCTAAGTTGCCGTACAGTTAAATCAGTATCAAAACCACTTACTTTTTAAATGCGTATGAGTAACTTTGGGCTCGAATTAACTCGGATTTATCAGTGACCAAATATATATCTTTCTCAAACCCTTTTTTTCTAAATTATCAAATATCACGCATCGTATGAAATCACTCACTATACACCAAGCTTTATTTGGATTACTTATCGATTGTTATTACAGCTATTCCTGCTTTACTCGAATCCCGGGTATTGCAGATAAGGTAATTTGGTCTGCGTTTTAAGTCAACTAGAATCTGGTTTATAGCTTTTCTCATCTAGCACAAATGAAAATAGATTTCTTGCTTTGTTACACTAATTTAAAAAATGTTATCAAATTTGTAATTTTTTTTTAGTTTTGCGTGCTATGAAAGAAGCTATCAACAGCGAATTGAGAAATGCGAAAAATGAAGTCACTAAAGTCAAAGAAGAGGTAAGTGAGACAAAAAATCTCGATAGTATAATTATTTTTTATTTCTTTTTGGATAAAATTATAATTTTAAAGTAAGGAAAAACAAAAGCTTTTCGGCACAACCATCACCAGTGCTAAATTGATAAATCAGAAAATTGTCTAAAAATTCGTGTTACACTTTTTCTTTTTTTTTAGTTACTTACAGAACAAAAGGCACACGAGGTGACCAAGAATCAACTTGAGCTAGGAGTCAAACAAATGAAACAACTCAATAGAGGTACGTTTTGATGATGCTGTCTCTTTTACACGACAGATGTGCGAAAGGGGCCAATATTGAATATTGAATAACGGGATATTGAAAAGATAGTATATTGGGTTAAATGCGAACATTGTCTTTATTTAATCTTAATTAAGTCTCTCATTTTTGTCTCTCCAAAGGTTAACATTTCTAACTGGGCATCGAATGTTTGCTCGTCAGTAGTTTGAGATATTACTCCCTTGATTTTTAAGAATATTACTTACAAGACTCGATAGCGATCGTTGGCAATGCGGAAGTCTGTAATTTTGCTAAAGTCTTTGTCTTGGAATTAATTCTAGATTGTATAACAATTTTAAAACATTCTTAGTTTTAAGTTTCTCCAAAATTTGGTACTTATAATCATATAAAAATTTTGAGATTTTACTCCTTTGACAAGAATTCGATAGCGGTCGTTGACAATGCGGATGTCTGTAATTTATGTGTGCATTTATCTTTCTAGTTTCTGTTTTGGCTTTTACTGAATTTAATGATCTTAAAAAGAAATTGGAGGTCGAAGAAACGAATCGAAAAACAGCTGAAGATGTTGCAAGCGATGTAAGTAATACAACACTATTGGTTATATTTTAAAGTCCCTCTAAAGACCATCTGTTACTACCAATACAGAAAAAAATTTATCAGTATTACTAAACATTTGCATTTATATTTACCCAGGATAGACTCTTCAGTTATACAGAACTGTTATCAATGAGGGTCCTGCCTTCCTTGCGAATCACCTACAAAGGAGCCTTATGGAACTATCAAATTTCACCACCGAAAGCCTCGAGGTGGCGTTGAACACGGAACCTCTCACTTCTGAGTTCAGTGCCTTTACCATTCGGCCACGTATACTGAAGCCATCGGACGTAAAAATATATCTTCGCCAAAATGAACCTTAGGCTTCGACGTGTGACACGTAAAACGGGACATTGCTGGACCATTTTCAAATTCTCATATCAAAATAACAAAAGTGCATAGAAGTTATGCTAAATCGTAAAAGGTCAAAATTTTGTTTTTGAGCTTTTTATCTTCCATCGTGAAAGGGTTAGGGTACGTCTCTGCAAACAAGTGAGGTATTTCACAGAGATTAAGAAATTAGTAAATTCTTTCATCTCCCTTACAGATGTTACACCAACAACAACGTGACGAAAGAAAATTCAGCATCATCAAAGAAGCAGGAGAAAAAGATGAACAAACCAAGAAATTCTTGGATGAAATTGATGAACTCAACAAAACAATCAATGAAGAACGACATACTAATCAAGAAAAGGTATGGTGGAGTTTTTTTCATGTTTGCATTTCCTAAAAGAAGAAATCATTGCTGTTGTTCTATTTTTTTTTATTCAAAAATAGACGGGATCACAAAAAAACAGCTCTAAAATAAATAAATAAGTATCATCTAGATACAAATAGCATCAATCAACAAAGAAATTCCCCTAAAAAATGTCCAAGAATTTTGCGATCCGCGAAATAAAATTCCCGTGAAAGTTACTTAAATTTCCCAAAATTGATTTGGCTGATTTGGCCATCCCCGAAATTAAATTCACGTGAAAATTTCTTCCGTTAAGGTAGATCATTACTGTATTTTTGGATACATTTCTTGTTTTGGTTGGTGGCTATAAAGTGCTACATATGACGACATTTACCATGAACCTACAGATTTTCTTATCTTTCGCCAGTAAGCGGTGCTAGAAGTGGCCGTTTCGCTCATCTCATAAGTAGGATAGTAAACAGGTAAAAGTATAGTCTGTACGGTAAGATAACTGGGAGCTAACAGTATGTTTGGTGCTGCGCCTTAGCAACGCAGCCTCCCTGGTTTAGCCCAAAATGAAAAGGGGGATAGACTCCCTCGCTGTACGGCTGATACCGACAATAGGCTTCCATTACTCACTTATTGGTGCTAAAAAAACCTTAGAAAATATTGACTAAACTCAAATATACCTTTGACAACAGTCAGTTCAATTGGTCTGTCACTTTTTGTGAAAAACGCTCAATTCTACCAAGCATCATAATAGTGTTCCGAAACTGTTACGTTTGTCCCCAAATCAATACCATTAACCTTTTGCTGCAATTACGTAGTTTTCATTTGTAGAACTGTATCCATAATCTACCAACAGCGTACCGATAATTTTACTTCATAATTATGCGTTTGTCCGAAAACTATTACCATGAGAATTACGCAAATGTTTTATTTTTATAACTAGCATTTCGCTATTTTACCTCTATATACCTCTCTACATTTGTCCGACAATAGAATGAATGAATAACTTTTAATTTCATTATTTTTAGATCGGAGAGTTGGAAGAAGAATTGGGCATGTTAAAGGATTCGGTACAAACAAAAGGTAAGCATTGTGCGTATACCCTATCGGTAAAAAAAAATTCTGCTAAAAAAAAAGGTCGGCGAAAGAAAAAAAATCGGCAAAAAGTTTCTAAAATTAGTCACTTTTTGCTGACTATTTTTTTACTGATAAGGTATACTATAAATAAAATAATACTTCTACGGTAGATTGTATCTATGCACAGGTATCGAGCTCTCGGACCAAAAACATTAATAATTTGAGCGGTAAAATATCGCGGAGTGAAAAATATCTATAACTGACCAACCATGTAAATTTATATTTCGAATCTTCTAAAAACAAACAAATATCTACAAATTAATACTTTAAAGAAAGGACCTTTTGCAAGAGTTTCGGGATCGCACTTATTAACTCTTTTAAGAAGCATTTTAAACGGAAGAACTGTATTTCATACGGATCAAGATACCCGAGTGTTGAAAGTTGCTGACCTATAATAAAGGATTAAATCACCCGAAAAAGGGACTCCGTCCGTATTTGCCATAAACTGTTAAAAATTTGACTTCTACTTTTTTTATAACTTAACATTATTATTATTTTTTACCTTTATAGAGCTTGAAGAGAAAGTGAGTTTACTGATGGGACAATTAGACATATCACAGAAACAAGTGGTTGAAGCTGATGCTCGTGTTGAAAAAAGTGAAAATGATTGTAAGTTTTGTGTTGTCAAACTTCTTTTCTATCATGTATTGTATCATACCTGTCATTGAATAAACTTAACAGCGTGTTCCACACTGACCAAGTCATCGTAGTCTAATAGATAACTTTTGGCTTCGCGCTTTATTACTGATTCTGACAGCGCGACATGCCGAAAAGCGGTGCATCGTATTAATCTAGCGTACTAAAAAAAATCCGTAACGCAGTGAACCATAGCATGGAAAACTCTATTTTTAGAAAACATACATATTTCCAGGAAGATGAGGTAGGTAGGGTACATAACTAAGAAGAAGGGGGGGGGGCTTAGAGACCTATCTCAACACTATGATATAATAATATTGAGAGCTAAAAACTCAAAGTGTCTTTCAACCCGGCCCTGCATAATATACAAAAGCAGTTTTCCACTTTCACTACGTCTGTAATGTCGCCACGTCCATTGAGCAGTAGACTAGTATCTAGTCTGGTTAATATCTATACGTGCAGGTTAAAACTTATTCATTTTTTTTTCAGTTAGTAAAATTTCGACTGTTAAAAGTTTAGAAATTAGATATATTCGACTAATCTAGCCTAATTGAGCACCCATTGAACATCCATAATATATGCACGGCACTCCTTTGTTTTTTGATAATATTTGTATATTTCTTCTGTAAGGTGTTATTTGAAGCCGGATCGACAATGACCAAATTAGCAAATTCAGTTGATATATATATACAATGTTTTTTTTCTTTTAGCTCGACAATTGTATGTGCGATTATCTGAAGCTGAACGGCAAATAGGTTCAAAGAAAACATGTTTTTTACCACCGCCTCCTCCACCACCACCTCCGCCTATCGCTGCGCCCGTTATAAGGTAACTGTAAATTTCACATCATTTTAAAATTATATATCTTAGTTTTCTGCTATTGGGAAATTTGAGAACAATTGAAATATCAGAATATGAAGCTGGAAGCCAAACAGCCAAACCAAATCCATACGCAGCTAAAAAATGTTTTGTACGAAAAGTAGGACCCAATCCTAATTTTTGCAGTGTTTTCACCAGTGAGAAAATCAGTTCGTAAAAGTAGCCCTTTGAAGAACCGTCTAAAACTAGATGAACTATTCAATAAAAAATAAAACAGCCTAGCTAGATTTCGCTAAAATTTGTAGCCTGTTATCTTTTTCCGTACGGCATTTAAGCCTGTGTTTAATAAGTTGAGGGGACAAAAAAATGCCCTTTTCAATAATTAAAAGCCGGCAGTGAGTAATTATTTTGTTTTATTTTAGAAAATTCATTACAAAAATCGGCAAACGTAAGAAGCCGGCAGAACAGGAAGGTATTATTTTTTTCCGTCATATTATTGTTGGCGTAAAATTGTAAATCTTGTATTAAGTTTTTTTTTTTTGCAGTTTTACGCGGCGAAATTGGCTGCGCGGGATTTAAATGTTGCGATTACTAATCGTGAATTTCTCCGGTTAACTTTACTCCGTATAAGTAATTAAATCCAGTCGAGGTCGACCTGAAAAATCTCTATCGTTTATCGCTTTAACTACTTGACTGTAATTTTAGTGGACGTACCTTTTATCCCAACGGGAGGAGAGTAAACTGTGATTAATAAGTCATTACCTCATACAAAACCTTATCATTAATGTCTTCTTAACTACAGTTTGCTCTCCTCCTGAAATGTTTGCATCCCTCTAAATCTGCCGCTGCTATCCCTCCATTATTCCAGTTAATCTGATCCTGCTCTTACTTCTGAGTGCTTGGCCAGGATACATTGGCTTTGATAAGTTGGCTTCCAGGGAAGTAAAATTCCAGGAATTTTCAGTATTTCTCAGGGTAACTTTGCAGAAATTTTAGGATTTGTACAATGCAGACTCCAGGATTTTCCAGGACACTTAAGCTATATTCCAGGATTTGATTTGTAAAAAATAATCAAAAAATTATAGCTTTCGAAAATTTCTTTGTCAAATCAACATGATAAATACCTAAATGTTTATTATCAAAGCAAAGAAAAAAACTATGCTGGCAATTTTCAAATTTCCAAGACTTTCTAGGATGATTGTGGTTTTCCAGAATTTCCCAGGATTTTCAAGTTTTTTACAGGATGCTAGCAACCCTGGCTTCGGTATGACCCTTATCTATGCAATCCATTTATAGGCTCCATTAGCTCTCTACTATCAGACTGTTAAACATATAATATCATATTTTTCTTCTACAGAGGATCCACGTATAGAAGCAATGACTCAAATGATCGATCGTATCAAAAAAGGTGTCAAGCTAAGATCTGTTAATTCGGTAAGCCATGCAATTTTTTGATAGTGCTAAATACTCAAAAATGCTCTTTTTCGACCCTTATATTCATTTTTGGTGAAACTCAAAATGCTTCAATACCTTTGAGCAACAAGGTGAAAAAAAGCATTCTGGTCTGTAAAATATACACCCACAAGAAAGTTTCTGATAGCTAACCTTGATTTTCTAAAAATTACATGATGGTATATGTTTAAATTTGCTGCTGAGACTGTGTCAGTTGTTGTTTTTTGGTAAATTTCAGTTTTTGCGAAGCATGCGTAGCTCTTTTGTTTGTTAGACTACTTTTTCTATACCCCTTGAGCTAAAATGACTCGATGTAAAAAAAGAACATCCGAAATTCGAAAAATATCCAATATTTAAAAGTATTAATAGTTTGATAAAGAAACCTTTGCTAGCAACTTGCGTAAATTGGCAAATGCTTCGAAATTTTTCAAAAACTATTCATTAGTAGTTTGGTTTCTCTTGATGGTCTTTAGCTAACAAAACTATACTTTATTTGTAATTTAGTATGTAAAATCCTTATCTTCTTTAGTGCTGTTAAACAATCTTTGATCTTCCTTCCGTTTTACCTAGCCTGAAAAACACATTATTTTCTTTATCTAGCCTGCGAAACCAGAAGGTGAAGGTGAAGCACAAGAAGATGGAGCGATGGGTGAACTAGCTGGTCTTCTAGTAAGTACTTACTTCTTTATAGATATTGTGGTTTCTATAATATAGAATACTTCGAGGTGGAATCTACCTTCCTAGACATGAATTATTAATCTTAGCAGTACAATGAAAATTTCCATGGTAAGTCGGACAGATCATTTGTTATAAAATTTGGCCGAGGATTTGCACATTTGAAATTATAAACCATGTTTTTGAATTAATTCTTTTTACCCAATGAAATTTTTTTATTGAATGTTGTGAACGTATAATTGGTACTTTTAACATAATCTGGTCTTGAATTTACAGTCAAACTAGTATTTCACTAGTAAAGTCTTTAAATTGAATTATATTTCCGTTTTTTAATTTATAGTCACTTAGACACTGACACTGATTAATTGATATTCTGTGATTAAAATTACAGTTTTTTTTTTGGTTTTGGTCTTCAATTTATAGTCAATCATTTTCTTCTCTTCACTTTATAGTCGAATATGCGACGAGGACGCCGCGGTACCGAAGATTCCATTATTGAGGAGAAACCGGAACCGGAATTCGCACGTGTCAAACTGAAGAAAGCGGGTTCCGTACAACGTACAATAGGTGAAGCCGGGCATAATGAATTGTTAAAGAAATTAGAAAAACAAAAATCACTTGCTGATGGCATTGGTAAGCTAGCCTGGCTTTGTTCTGGGAAATATCTCAAAAGAGAGGATATAGATGTTTTCGTTTTGTTCTATACGCAATTTGGTTGGTTTAGAGTGCGTTTCAATCAACTTTTGAAAGTTCACAAAAGAACAACATCTATCTTGTTTCTCAGTTGAAATAATTTGTCTATCTGTCTGTATAAAACGTTCGTAAACCAAATAAATTTCTTGTTTCCTTGAGATCTCTAGATTGAGAGAGTGAATTGTATTTGCCAGCCACCGTGGTTATCACTCATATAACTCGAACACGTAACATAACTGTGTTAAAACAATAGAAAGCTCAACTTATGCAAACTCACTCATGAGACTTTACTTGAGAAAACCATATCAAAAGAATAGCTCAAATTTATGAAAGATGTAGAGAGATATAGAGAGTCTACTATATTTCAATTTTCTTGCTCAACTTTTCAGATGGCTTAGGTAAAGATAAAAATGAAGACAGCCCAGTTACCAATCAAACTAATGAGGGAGAAGAAAAAAATCAAGATACTTCAATAAGCAATCAATGTAAAGTAGTAGATGAAGAAAATAAAGAGGCTTCAGTTAGCAAACAAACTAAATCAGTAGATGAAAAAAGTGAAGAGGCTTCAGTTAGCAATCAAAATGAAATTAAAGAATCAGAAAAGGACACAGGATCAAAAGATGATTCCTTAGAGGTAAATAAAGGTAAGACAACGATTTTTTTTTAGTTTTTTTTTCTTTTAGGGAATTAAATGGAATTTAAATTAATTAATTTTGATTTAATTTTATAATGTTTGCACTGCACCACTCATTAAACCGAATGTGTTATGAAAAATTTACACTTTTTTGAATTATTTGTTGACAGAGCTCCTAAGTCTCCACCATCCAAGGGGTCCAGAATCCTAAAGATTGTCGTGGAGATGAACTCCTGTATTATTGTTCAATGAATTTTTTAAATATATTCTCTATAGAATATTTGCTTGGTATGAGGAGTTATAGTTCTTCCATAAAATTTATTATTTATTTCTTTTTATCTCTTTTTATAGAAAATATAGTCGCTCCCAAAGAAGATTCAGCAACGACGGAAAATGTCGAAAAAGAAATCGAAGAAAAAATCGAAGGGACGGTGGAATAAGAAGAGTTCTTTCGTTAAAAAAATAACGCAATCAAAATTGTATCTAAAAAGTGCTGATTACTTCATTTTATACATACAATTGCAAGGGCGGATCTAGGGGTGTTCAACTGAAGACAACTATTCACCTAATTTATGCATAGCAAAGTTAACGAGTTTTGGATAGATGCTGCTTCACAAATAGCTTCCATCTGCCCTAAAAAAAGTTTTTAGGCTATTTTTTCTTCAAATTTCACATACACTTTACAGCCCGCTAAACAAAATTTAATGAACAATTTGAAACTTTTTCTTCACCCTACGTAAAAATGCTAGATCCGCCGCCTCTGAATTGTACGTAATTAAAACGCTCTCGCGGGGATATTACAGTGGAATCTCTCTAAAGCGGATACCATTGGTGCAAAAAAAATTGTCCGCTTTATAGAAATGTCCGTCTTAAAGAGATTTTTTTTATAAAAGTTTGGCCTAAGATCTGTCTTATTCGTTCAAAATATACACTGTCCGTCTTAGAGAGCTGTCCGCTTTAGACGGTGTCCGTCTTAGCGGGATTCCACTGTATTACAGGAATTATTTTGAAGAAATCTTTAAGTTAAAGAGGTTTTGAATTACGGTTGCACGGATTACGGAGATTTTTCTGTACTTATATATTATTAGCTAGGAAATCTCTTTGTTCACCACACAAAATCCATCTACAGCAAACACAGAAAACGGTTTTACGTTTTGTTCGAGTTAACCCTAAGAAAAATTCAAATTTTCGGATATCTAACTGTTGATTTGATAATATGATAAATGGGTCGCTAAGTTCCTATATTTAAGGTTTAGGGTTTCAAGCCCACGCAAATCAACTGTCCCAAGACTGTCCCAAGTATAAAAAACTTTCATTAGCTTATGCCCCTGGCTACAAATAACTGAGCTTCTGTGGCATGTTGTATAAGGGATAATATACCGGCTAGTCAAAGGTCTTGCAGCCTAAATTTCGAAGTTGATAAGTTAAAATTTTCCCTTTTCGCCAATTTTTATATGCAATTTTTTTTTTAAAACAATGATATATCACCATATTTTTTTATTTATTACGAATAATTTAATGATAAATTTTCTTACCTTTTCTTACGCATTTTTAAATATTTTTTGGCAATTGGTTTCTTTGATTTGATGTTTATTAGAAATATTTTTTTGTATAATTTATTACAGTATATTTGTACACTGTTATTCAAATCAGTTATTTTAAATTGGTATGAAATATTTTAAATGTTTATAAAGCATTTTCGTCTTCATCTGATAATAGTACTTGAGGAACGGTATGCGGACAATTCCCCGACCGGACAATTCCCTGACCGGACAATTCCCCGACCGGAATATAGCTATAATAAACACTTCATTCTCAATTTCACCCCAGATTGAGCAGCTAGAGCATGGAGGGATCCAAACCCTTCGCTTTTGCGAGTTAAATAAACATATTTGCTTATCTATATGGCTACAAGGCGATAAGAATTTATCGAGACTATGTAAGAATTAAGACAGCCAACGCTTGCATAGCAGGAAGCCAATGAAAAAAATGTTTTGTTTAAAATGAAAATAACAGCCACATGGCTATAAACGGTAGCAGCGAACATAAACAATCGAAAGAAATAATAAATATTTGGATATGTAGTCAATTCTATCAAGAAATATTTTAAATAATTCACTGATTTTCCTTCCTTTTTTAGACAAGAGCTTGTCGTTTCGGTCCGCCCAACCATATAACGCAGCCTTATTATTTATGGATGTGTTTCTCGTCTATCTTCTGAATGGTTTAGCTCAACAACGGATCTGTGATAAATTTTATCAAGAGTGTGTATGTATGAAGACAACGCTATTACCTATCAGGGAGTCAATGAAAAAAAATGTTATGTTTGAAATGAAAACAAACTATGATAAAGGAGGAATTTTAAAATTTCGCCTTGTTTTATTTGTCAACTCTCTCTACCTCCCACACTACATAAACAACCACAAGATAGTGTTAACGGAGTTGATGAATGAGATAAGCTTCTCTTTTAAATGTACGCCATCATGTTTATGTTTTACCTTCGTGAATGAATGTACATGACTCAGCTGGGATTATATAAGACATCATTTCACACATATAATAAATAACGTTGAATAGATGTCGTATGATTCTGTCATAGAGAGTTTTTTTCATTGTTTTTTCTTGTCTACTAGCACTGTTATAAGGAAAATAAAAATATTTCAAATCGAGGTCACAGGTAGTCTAGTAGACACTTTTGGCTTATCGCTTTTTTCTGAGCATATCACATATATTTTTGCCTACGGGTATGTGCAGCCCATAAGGGTCGGGTTTTCTTCGCAAGCAAAATACACTGTGCACTGTAAAGGTAGACTTTATGGTCATATGCAATTAATTAAGGGTCTTATTTTGGAGATTTTTACAAATTTCTCAAAATTTCCCTAAAAAGTATGTAATTCTTTGCACTGTGAGGTTAAGAAAATTGTATAAAAATGCACCGTAAGGTTACCCTTTTGGCCTTTTTTTCACTGCACTGTAAGGGTTCGTTTTTTGAACCTGTATTTTGGGCCACACATACCGTAGTTGCATGAGGTCATTACCCAATAGGAAATGGAATGACAAATTTGTTGCTACGTTTATACATTTCCGATTAAACTCTCCTTACCATTGAGACTCTCCTTACCATTGAGAGTAGCTTACAGCAATGTTGTTGTATATTCTGACGGCTACAAACATCAGTACAGTAAAAAAACACATTAACTTGTGTCAATTATAAAAGAAAACTGCTTAAAAATAATGTATAGATTTTCATCCATATATTTTTTGCTTAGTTTTAAGGGGTTCTAAATCCACGCCTGAAAATTATTTAGAATTCTTTCTGATCACAAATTGTTACAACTACCGCTAAAACTAAATTTCAAAATTTTGAGATTGAATAGTTATTATAAGTCACCAATTACCACACTTTAATATCAGTAGTTATGGCCCTTATATGATCGTTAGAAAATAGATTTCTATGTATATAACATTTTGATACACTGTCTATTAATGACCGACTATTCAAAGAATTTAATCAATGTTAAAAATCTAAAATACTCCTGTTAAATCATCATTACTAATTATCTAATTTGAGAAACTGATGACCTTTTCAATTGAGTATGATGATGACTTAAATTTTCATCTTCATATATGGTTTGTTTTGAATTCGTAATGAAATGTTTTCATCGTTAGATAAGAGCTGTCAGGACAAATTTACGGAGATTTCCTTATAAGGTAAACACCGTTATGTTTGTTGATTCTAATTGAAATCGGATATACGGAGGCAAAAAAGTCGGTATTCGTCTTCGCACGCTCCATCTGGGGTGTTTTTGATGCATGGATAGCTTGTTTGGTAAGTTCTGGTTTGAAAATATAATTGAATAGTTACTTTATAAAACAGCTCGAATTAAAAAGGAGTTGCTATAAAAATCATTAAGCCGTAATTACCAACAGGAAGTTAACCGCAATTAACTTGCCTCGATTAGTTTTGAATAAAAC
>JAUKWF010000056.1:0-18446 GCA_032356525.1 Eutonina indicans
GTATACGCCTTTTCATAAATAAATAAATAATGAGAAAGCGTACAACTCTTGCCTCGTTTCCGTCATAATTACGCAATAATTTATGAAAAGCACGAATCGTGATACAGCTTTGTGAACCTGATAAGGAAAGCTAGTATATAAAAGTATATAAGTAATATCCAAGGATTAAAGGAAAACATTTTTCATTTTCCATCAAGTGAGACCATGCGCGGATGCAACCCCTCCCTTATAAACTATGTAACAACAGAGAGGGTGCTTCTTTCTAAACAGAATATTTTTGTCAAAATTAAGGGAAACTAAAACATGTAGGGGATCTTAGAAATCCTGGATCCGCACATGGAGACTTTCACTATTTACTTTTCATGTTACCATAAATTAGCAAATCTCACAGTTCAGACTAGATTTCCCATCAATGAGATCAAATGTTTTAAATATAAATGTTACACAACAATGATTACTTACTGTTTTTTGTTGTCATTCGGTTGAAGATGTTGTTTGCTTACGAATTTCGAAACTAATGCTATTAACAATGGTCCAACTATAAAAAAATCAAATACCTTACATACAGTGAGAAGGGGCGAATCTAGGGTGTTCAACTGAAGACAATTTATTCACCTAGCTAATCTACGATCATTAGAATTAGAAAAGAAGTAAATGGTAGATTTTGCTTCGTGAGAAAAACTAGAAAATGTCTACGTCCATTTTCCTTCTAATTGTACGTATATCTGACACCCTTTTAGCAAATTAACGCCAATATCTGAAAATTTAATGAACATTTTCCAATATTTTCTTCACCTAAATAAAATTCTAGATCCGCCTCTGGTGAGAAGGGAAAAGTTAGAAAACAATTCTAATCCGTCATCTCTGACGGTTTATACACATTCAACCATTTTTCTCTGTCTTATTAATTTCTTTCGTTGACCTGGGTCCTTGAGGTTTTTACTCATGAACAATAACCTATATACACCAAAGAGATGTCAATTTCTAACAAAACCCTTATGGTATTTAGACATATCCCTAGTCAGCCAAGTTATGCAAATTAAGCAACTACAGGGGGATGTTTCTTTTTAAATGTATGTAAAATTAAGGGAACTTTATATTTCTTACGCATTGATAGGAAGTTCTGCCTAAAATTTAAAATATGAAAAAATCGTTGATCCGCACCTGTCAAAAGGCAATTTTTATTGAAAACGCGTAGCCTAATCAAAAAGCACTCTCCCACAGTGTATGAATTTCATATATACTTACACCAAGCGATCGCAAAGCTCATTTTAAAGAACTTTGATCCTTCTCCTCTACTCTTGAACGTCCGTACAGCCTTTCTGTACAAACTGACTGCTTCCACACACATCCATGCAAATGTTGACAAAATGAATGTATGAAGTAGCACAGAGACTGTACTGCATATTTCATGTGATTCAGTGTACTCGATGCCTCCGAGAAACGTTGCCATGAGGAAAAAGAGTGATAGACACAGATTGATTAGGATCTTGTTAGCTTGTGATCGGCGTACCTCGCTGTTTGGTTGAAATAATACAGAAAATGTTCAAATCCCATGAGTGATATTTTTATCGTTTTTGCCGTGAGTATTAGTCATATTATCCGGAAAGAAAAACTTATAATTATAAAAACTGACGTAAAAACGATACAAAATATCGCCCGTGGGATTTCGAGATTTTTTCCTGTGATATGAAAACTAATATCAAGCTCAATCAACGTATGTGAAATTAATCAACGTTGTATCGTAAATAAATTTTATTACACTGAAGAGTCTTGAAAAATAATCAGATAATTTTGGAAATTACAATTGGCTTATGTTAGACTGGTTACAATGGCAGCAACGATTGAATAGAGTGCAAAGCCTCGTTAAATTTAAGATAATAACGACCCCTAATATATTACCTTAAGAAACTTAAAGCCACCAATGATATCAACAGAGCACTAATCGATATATAGCATCCCGTCTGACTAACCAATGACAATTCAAACGACGCTACCATTTCGAATGTATCTCCGTAGACGTTGAGTAGAACACCGAACGAAGTTAAATGGTCACACTGGCAAGTAACGTAGCGATGATCACCATCAATAATATTCTTTGTTGTGTTGCATCCAGAGGTTGACCAGCGATTTAGAAGATAATTATCTGTTATACATAAAAAGTAATATAGATGAGGTGCAATACGCCATAGTGGGTTCTTGATAATGCTTCATGTGTTGTGCAAACCCCAAAGATGTTTATGGATGATACTTTAAAGAATTTCAAATGGTAATAAAATCGGTGGTTTAAATTCAATTCATTTTATTTCAATTAAAACTTTCTTTCGCAAGCCGAAAACATTAATGAGGTCTCGGAAGTCTTTCGGAACTTTTCCGTACAATTATCATTACGCTATTAAAGAGTGTTTTAACAGAAAAGCAGACTTCGAACACTCTGAACCTACCTTCAGTCTTCCAGTATGCACAAAGAGCTTTGTTATTCTTCTTCGATACTTTCATTGTGAATTGAACAGGCTCTTTCAAATCTTTTACCGTCTTGTTATAAACCGTTATCGCTAAGACACTCCCATCCACAGCTACCATTTTGTTTCCATTAATTTTGTTACATGTATCATTAGATGATAAAAATAGGTCACTGTTCTTGAAACTGTAGGAATACACGTGATTCAAACTACTGTCGTCAGCAGCAACAAAGATTTCGGCGGGAAGTTGGAAATTCTCTAAAAAGTGTGTCCGATTTTCGTCCACGTCTTCTGAGAACGATACCGAGACCATGTTGTCCGAATTCCGGACAAATGCGTGGACAGGGGCTTGATGACTTTTCGGGACAGCCAGTAATCCGAATCCAATTGTACTCCCGTTGAATGAGACGCTAGACTTGTTCATTGGTGATTTGATAATCGCTTCAGCCATGCTGTCTAAGAATCTTAAAACTTCGTTTGAGTTCTGAATCGATGACGTTAGATTGAGGTTTGACAAATCGTTGATAACATTAAAAATGAGATAGAAAACCTAATAAAGAACGATAATTGCTGTTAATAGTTAAAATCTTTTTGTGACCATGAAAATGTAAATTGGGAATCACATATTTTGATGAACAAATCTAGATCAACAGGGGCATAACTAGAGCCTACACAGCCCAACACAGCCATGTAAAAAAGTTTGATGGTTCCTGATACTTCTTAATTTGTTAGTTCAAATTTACGCTTCTTCCTTCACTGCTCTAGATGCTAGGTTCAAGTATAACCAATTTTCAAAGAATAACTGATGTGATTAGCGCGTATCACTGTGTCATACTCAGGCCATAAGCAAATCATGTACATCTCATCAATTTAATACTCGTAAAGAAATGGTAATATCGGTCCGCCATAATACCTCTTCACTTCCCGCCACCGCCATACTATTAATCAACATTTTCACTGCTTGTGAAACATTTATTCTGTTATCTCCTGTCGTCGTCGAATCTTGCAAAAACATCAAGAATGAATATAAGATATATTGCACGTTTTCCTTCGTTATGTTTATCTAAAAAGAAATATAATAATACAATTATATACGGTGTGCTTCAATGATTTTGTAATGATTCACATAACTGTTTCAATAATAAGGCATACTTTTAATTCGCAATGCAAATACAAAGGTATGGTAAAATTACAAATTTAGAAAATGTTTTACTCGCATAGAATCTGTTTTTAACCAAAACATTGATGCGTAAAGATTGGTTATGGAGGGGGGACATCCTTTAATTCTAGTAGAATGAAATACAGCACTATAGGAGCACACACACGAATTGCATTGTAACCCGTCCAAAGATGGTTTCCTAATATTAAGTTATTTCTAGCCCCTATACGGAAATTTCAGTATCTTTGAAAATGATTGTAGGAAGTTCAGCTACTTGCTCTCCTCTCTCCCCTGTATCTCAGTTATCTAACCTTGTCTAGATCTTTTTCGAAGAAATCATCACCAAGTTCTTGACACGATGTTAAATCCATACGAGTCCAACTCGAATTTTGAGTTGTTTCATCTACAATACATCTTCTGTACAACTCGAAGTGTACATCTTTTTTATGTCCATACATACAGTTGTATTTTACCGAACCGTTAACTTTAGTCTCTGGGAATATATAGGATCCAAGGGAAGCATTGTTGATTTCTTCTTTTGGACAAGGTGCTTTAAAAGAAGAAGAAAGAAGATTTGTTTGTGATTCAAGTATCTCACTAAACGTAATCCGTCTAGAGGCGAGAGGATTCATACCTCGTCCCATACTGCTCAAGCAGAAGTAAAAATGGCTGTGACGCATTTATCATCACCGTATTTTTGTTATTTTTGTTATTGCATTTACAAATTGCACGGCTTTCCGACTTTCAGATTCAAAGGGATAAATTTAAATCTTGTATCCGCCCCTGTCATCATTATCTTCAACATTTCTTTTTCAGTCTTATGAAAGGGTGGGGGAGAGATTAATCAGTATGTAGTATACATCTGAAACACACGTAGAGGTACCTGGCATATGTGTCATTGTAGTGAACACGTAAGTCCATACAATGTTCAAATACATAAATATTAATTACAATGTCATGTTCCTGTTCATTCAAGAATGATAATTATCGTAGAACGGATTGTTTAACTCTGTCAGTTCCACGGGTAAAAATCTTTAATTTTTGTAAAAATAAGTTTTAAACGTAGACTACGAGGCTAGTTCGGATTTATACCCACCCTTATAAATCTCTGTCACTGATCATACTATAAGAAACTTTTTCTCTAGTCTCTTGAAAATGATGATTTTTGTTGAAACGACAAAAGACTTTACTTACTGTGTTGACAGTAAGCTCTCAAATCCAATTGTTGCCATACTGAATCACCTGTCTCATTCATCGAACATGTTCTTTGAATCTCGATACCGGTTTGTTTACTCCCATGTACGCATGTCACATTCACGAAGGTACTTATATTGGTTGATGGGTAATAATATGTACCTAATGTACCGAGATTGATTTCTTCTGCTGGACAAGGCTCTAAAAATAATTGAAAGAAAGACTATAAAAAGTTGTCAGTTAATCCATATCAAAGTGAATCCATATCAAAGTGAATCCATATTAAAGTGAATCCTTTTCAAAGTGAATCCATATTAAAGTGAATCCATATCAAAGTGAATCCATATCAAAGTGAATCCATATCACAATGAATCCATATTAAATTGAATCCATATCAAAGTGAATCCATATTAAACTAAATCCATATCAAAGTGAATCCATATCAAAATGAATCCATATTAAAGTGAATCCATATCAAAGTGAATCCATATCAAAGTGAATCCATATTAAAGTGAATCCATATCAAAGTGAATCCATATTAAAGTGAATCCTTTTCAAAGTGAATCCATATTAAACTAAATCCATATCAAAGTGAATCCATATCAAAATGAATCCATATCAAAGTGAATCCATATTAAAGTGAATCCATATCAAAGTGAATCCATATTAAAGTTAATCCTTTTCAAAGTGAATCCATATTAAAGTAAATCCATATCAAAGTGAATCCATATCCAAGTGAATCCATATCCAAGTGAATCTATATCAAAGTGAATCCATATTAAAGTGAATCCATATCAAAGTGAATCCATATCAAAGTGAATCCATATTAAAGTGAATCCATATCAAAGTGAATCCATATCAAAGTGAATCCATATTAAAGTGAATCCTTTTCAAAGTGAATCCATATCAAAGTGAATCCATATCAAAGTGAATCCATATCAAAGTGAATCCATATCAAAGTGAATCCATATTAAATTGAATCCATATCAAAATGAATCCATATCAAAGTGAATCCATAACAAATTATATTTTTGCAAAAGAGAAATCTACTTGTACTTACTTTCTTCGTAAAACAATGAGATTCTGTCAATTTTGAGCTATTATTTTTTCTCGAACTACAAACTACAAAATAACAGAAAGTACTTACTTTCTTCGTAGCATGTTTCTTTCTCATTTGATTCGTTAAATCTTCTATATCCATGTTTACATCGACACACTGTTTTCTCTTCATTGGCTAATGATCCGTCTGGACAACGTTGACATACTGTGTTACCAGGCAACAATCTAACAGTATTATTGATGCAATCTAATATTGAAGAATACAATTTTATACTGACAGATATTTGACAGATACTGTGTGAGCATGTGCCATAATAGGAAAACCAAGTATAACACTATAAATATTTCTACTAAAAACAAGACAACGAGTTTGCGCAAAGCCAGCAGTACTTTTTCTGTACATGAATATAAATATTAGCGGCGAAAGAATAATGCGAGGTCTTAATGATATAGTTAATTGATAGTGCTGGCTCATCATAAAACTTACCGTGTAAACAATAAACTTCTAAATCCAATTGTTGCCATACTGAATCACCTGTCTCGTTCATCGAACATGTTCTTTGAATCTCGATACCGGTTTGTTTACTCCCATGAACGCATGTCACATTCACGAAGGTACTTATATTGGTTGATGGGTAATAATATGTACCTAATGTACCGAGATTGATTTCTTCTGCTGGACAAGGCTCTAAAAGATAAAGATTTCAAACGTTGTCGATTTCCAATTGCTTCAAGGGCTTCAATTAGTACCAAAACTTCTTTAGAGAATAAGGATAAATTTCAGTGTAATTGAAATTCTTATAACTACAAACCATACCTTTCTAATCGTAAGGAATTTGTTCAATTCTCCGATATCTGCTATGATCTTGGCAATATCCTATTTTGAGTCCCTTTGATGTTCTGTCTTTACTACCCTTATTTTTTCTTGTTTACAAGCAGCTTACTCTACGCAATTGTCCATCGCAAACCTTATTGCTTTGTAGATGACGAAGAGTCTTTTTTTTCTCATTCAAAACTTGAAATCGTTGAAATTCGTACAAGACAAGTGTCATATTGTAAATTGGTGCACCGTGAACAATATAGACTGAGGTCATCCTTTTTCGAAATCCTGATAAATCTATCAACTACGACATTAGGTTGAACGGAATGGTCAACGTATCCCCCCCCCCCCCTCTGTCAAATATCTTAATGAACACCTTTTTGGAACCCCAACTGCAATGTTCTCGCTCTAAAACAATGAGATTCTGTCAATTTTGCGCTATTATTTTTTTCTCGAACTACAAACTACAAAATAACAGAAAGTACTTACTTTCTTCGTAGCATGTTTCTTTCTCATTTGATTCGTTAAACCTTCTATATCCATATTTACATTGACACACTGTTTTCTCTTGATTGGCTAATGATCCATCTGGACAACGTTGACATACTGTGTTACCAGGCAACGGTTTAACAGTATTTTCGCTGCATGCTTAAACGAAAAAAAATATTATTCAACAATCAGGCTTTAAAAGGTGTAAAGTACCTGACACCAAGAATAATCCGACACAACCTTTTGAATGGTAAAATCTTTTTAAAACTTTTATAAAATAGCGAATAAAAGCCTATAATTAAAAAGAGCAGTATAAAAGCATGAAGCTTCATGATATTATCATAACTCCAATCATAACTCCAATTTTGAGGAAGAGTAGTATAAATAGTCTATGAAAATGTTATAGCTAGAAGAAAAAGAGTAACTCGCTGTTTTTTTATGTGCCGCCAGGAATATTTATCCGTCTGCTTTGCTTTTATATATAAAAGAGCATGCACTCTAATAGCATATAATTATTAGAAGCTGGCGCTGGTGACGAAACAGTGCGAGGTACCTCTAGAACAACATATTGGTATGTTGTAGAATTCTTCCGTAATACTTTACAAGGTATATATAAAAATAAAGAAACTTTTGTTTATCTTCTTGTATACCTATGTAATGTTTTGATTTGTGACAGCAAGGAAGTCAGTCACTTTATCTTTGTTTATTTCCGAGAAACAAGTTGACAGACCACACAGTTGGTGATCTTTTCTAAACCTAATAACGGTTCTAATCTTTATTCCACTACTTATTCCTATCAATTTCTACTCTTATTTGCAGTCCCTTATTTATTCGCGTATCCTAATAAAATGCAATGACACCTGAATTACTAATTACTTATTATTACAATTTAACAAAAATTTAAGATGACAATTTTTTTGTTGAAACTTTTCTGAAGATGCTAATATTGAGATTTATTGATATTTAAGCGATTATATTTTTGACCTTACTGATTCTCTCTATGTGCCATAGAGTCTTTTGCACTCTTACCTGTACATGTTTCATTTTTTAACATGTATCCCTGCTCACACTCACAAAAACCAACATAAGTGGAATTTCCTTTTTCATCACATGTTCTGTTTAGTTCATGTCCGAACAGATTCACGGCATGTTCAATACATTTTCCACATCGTGATGTTTCGTTAACGCGCATGGCTGGATACCATACCAAGTTGTTCGTACTCTGTTGACAAAAATCGAAGTACATACTAACTGAGCGAACGACTCCGTAAAAATTAAGAGCGGACATTTTAATTTCAAGAGAAGAATTCCGTGAAATCTTGTATTTCCTGTGATCTGATTCATCTCTTGGGATCACTCCAGGTGTTATTTCGATGCTATTCCACGTTTTTCTCATCTTCACTTTTAAACTTTCCCTACATTTTCTTCCAAACATTGTGCAACTTGAAAAATTCACCGTTAAGTCAATGTAAATTTCCTTAGGTAGAGGTGTGTGGCCAGGGAAATACACCGGTTTGTTTTTCAAAATGCAACACGGTGTGGAGAGAGAACTTTCCATAAAGTACCATCCTCCCATACCCTGGTCGTACTTCCACCCGTTATCAACTACGCAGTCTTTATTTTTCGTGCAATTAGCAACTAAATGATCTTTAGTTTCGATCCTTGTTCCATTGTAGTTCAGCAAAAAATGTCTTTCACATTTCACGTGTAACAAAAGGCTTATTGTGATGTAAACAATAGCAATAAATTTGTCAACTCTTGATTGCATTTTATTTTAGTAAGATCTATCTATTTGAAAAACTAAACCGTTAACTATACAGGGTTTATCAAAAAAAATGAAACTGGAAACAAAATAATCTTTTGTTTAGACTTTCATTTTTCTGTCTTAACCCTTAAAGTTACGTCTCTTCAACAAACAGCAACACACGACAAACCACACGCACTAACACCAAACATACATATTTCAGAAACATAGCGGAGTGAAGCGGTGTATTATTATCATTTGTTATTAGTCAATCTTTATGCAAGATAAAAACGTCAGTAATTATTCCCAACTATGTACTTAAATAGATAAATAGTAAAACTGCTATCCTCGTTTGTCCTGTAGCTCTTGTAACTTGGTAGGATAAGAGAAGTTCTATCGTCTACTTACCTTATCGGCCCTTTTACGCCGGCCCTTTTAACGCCGGATGCCAAAAATACCGCCATTAAAATAATGGTATAAAAAGATTAAAGTATCATATTTTCCAGCTTAAGCCAAACGCTATAGAATTATTTCGTTTACATAATAAACCTTAGTACTTCTTTTTGTAGTCCACCCTGTATATTGTCATGCTTTTTTTTAAATAATCTGTCCGCTTTGAGCCTCTGTCTAAATACAAGCTTCATCCATCATTTTATATACCTAATGAAAATATGCGTGTATCATCGAAACGACATAAAGCAGATCTTCCAGACTTTTTGTTGTGTCGCAATGCTGACGTACTAACTCATGTCTAAACTTATCACATAAACGAATGCTTTATAAACAATTGCTTCTAAAGTGCTATGATAAGTGCCCTGTTGCTAAAAAAATATTTTTGACGTATGCACGCGTAGAAGACGTTGAAAATATGTTTTATAATGGATGGGAATATCGTTAAAAGTGTTGAAGCTTCAGACAAAATAATAAAGAATTTCCAAACAGTAAAACACTCATTCGATCAAGAATAGATACGGAAATAATCGAAATAACGACGAGTCTACAGGGGCGGATCCAAACGTTTGAGAGGTTTGCAGCTGTTGCGATAATGTTTAGAAATAGAAAATATATCTATTCTCTGATAAGTAATGTTGAAAATTTGATTAATTTGATGATCCAGTTGCTTGGTTTCAACGATTTGTTGATTTTGAAAACCCTCAAACCCTTGACTGGATTCGCCTGTGGTCTAGTTAGCCCCGAAACTAGTTTATACGTCAGTTCAAAATGTATAGGTAGTTAGTGACAAGTTATTGACAGTTGCTCAATTGTATTATTATGGTATAGTAAGGAGACACCAGAAGGTGGATGAACAACTTATATGTAAACAATGAAAAACAAAAATGTCAGGGCAAAATACTAAGAAAATATACTCCTTACATTTAGATTCTTAGAATTCAAAAAATTCGAGCCTCCCGATTAACCTGCTATGGTGGATCAGGAGAAGAGTAAACTGTAATTAAAGAGAAGCAATTAATGTCACTCTCAACTTATGTTATCCCTCTCTAGCTGTGCGATGTCAGTTGCAAATCTCTAGCTATGTCCAAGCTAAAGGAGAAGTGTGAGCTACAATTAGAAAATCATTTTGCTATACAAAATAATGGTAGTTTAACGAAGACGATTTAACGACACATTACTCTTCTCCTGTTGCTTAGATATACTTCAAGATTCGCCACTGGATGTGTTGTTGTGGTGTATACAGTTATTTTAATCAGAGACAGACCCAGGGATGTATGAAAATTTCAGGAGGAAAGTTATGCTAAGATTAAACACTAATTAGCTCTCACAAAATCTGACTGTTACTGACTTTTTCATTACCATTCACTCTCTTCCCGAAATTTTGCTACACCTCTGAGTCCACCGCATCTAGTCAATCCATAGAGTGTATTGATACTCTGTAAACATATAAACATATATACACATATATCGAATGTAACAAATCTTTTATTACTATATTACTTGTAGTGAAGTAAGTGTTAGAAGAGACAATATGTTCTTTTTAAAGTATATGTATGACACATCATATAAATACAAGTCGAGGTGATGTTCTATAATTAGAACAAAGTCATATTTCATCGTGGGTCCATGATGACTAAGTGACTTTAATTACTTCGATTCGTACGGTGTATTCATTTCAAAGTCAACAGTATGAGGCGACACACGTTACGGCCAAATATTAAAATCTTAACGTACATTAATCATTCACGAAATCATTCACGAAAATATTTTCGGTCAGTTTTTACGATCTTTTGGTAAAATCTTACGGTTCAATTTTCAATGCTTTCTTCTAGAATTACAGTATAAATACAGTGTATGGGAAAAAATAATTTAAGTCTCGTCAATTAATGAAAATTTAGCTGATGTCCATAAACGACCTAAACCATCCACCAACTGCCCTTCAAAAGAGTTTATTGCGCAAAATAACGCACGTAAAGCAAATAAGAAAAAAAGAATATCTTTCGAAAATTTTTCTACCGCCGAATTTTCGTGATCAAAGTATGTTCTATAATAAAAATGAGAACGTCCTTTATTCCGTTACTTTCTCAAGACTCTAGCCACTAATATTCAAATTGTCTTTTAATCATTTTTATCACCTTATCAAGGGTTTGAGAAGTGAACTTTACTGTAATGGTTGATATAGATTACTTTCTAATTAACAGACACTATATAAAATGATCTGATTGTTAATAATTGAGTGTAAACGCATAGACGTTGATACAACATTTTACCTAAATCTTGAAAGAGCTATATTTTCGTTAATGATAACATAAATGTTGAAATGATAAACGCGTCATAGCCAAGGGCGGGTCAAAATTTAAGGAGAAGAGTAAGCTATGAACAAAAACTCGTTAACACTTACAAAATGTAACAGTTAATAACTTTTTAAGAACCATTACACTCTTCAAAATTTTCCACATATCAAGGTCCGGCTGACAGCCAAACTCCTGGCTTGAACCCCCTATTTTAAAAAAGATTTTCTTTTTAAAAACTTAGATATTCAACAACTTTAAGACATTTTCCTCCTGTCAGTTTTTTCGAATACACGTTATAAAGTGGCCGCCATGGGTCACCATGTCTTTATTCACTTTCAACGAATGGTTGAATCCAAAACCATTTAAAACTGAACTTCCATGCTAAAGACTTTTGATGTCAAATAAACGAGCTCGATTCAACGTGCTGACAACATCTCATCATGTCACGCATACAACGTTGTATAGACGTACATTGCAAGTTCGCGTAATTGCTGATTTGATGTTATCATGTAACTACAGAATCACTTATAAAACACTGCGCTTGATATAAGTTAAAACCTTACTTGGATGTGATCAGATATGATGGTGTTTTCCGTGGGAAAATTTAAACAACATTGCTGAAAAGTGGAGGATCATTGCACAAGCAAAACACCTCAATGTTGTTTTCTTTAGAGTGAAACAGATTGTTTATTTTTCTTGCGTATTTTATCTTATAGTAATCTTATGTTAATCTCTAGTGATCGATTCCTGCACTGTAGAGGGCGGTGCTAATATTCAGGAGGAGAGTGAACTGGAAAATCATTATTAAGTATAGTTAACGCATACAAAACGTTATCATTAATATCTTTTAATTAAAGTTTGTTCTACACCTGAAATGTTTGTAACCCTCTTTATCCGCAACTCCTCTGAAATCATTAAAGAAAACTCTCAAAACGACTCTGGCGAATGAAGAATCACGACAAAAAGGAAATATCTAAGAAAAGTTTAGGAAAATGAGAAGAAATTTACAGCGGCTATTCTTATGTTATTATACATCGTTGTGTACAGGATTAAGAAGATTAAATATGTGTCAATGAATTTACTTCATACCATGCTGACAGTATATCTATATGGGATCTATGTGGTGAAATAATCGGAAAAGCAGGATAGCCCTGGGGTGTGTTTACACTTAAGGAACTGTTTTATTTCTTATTCATTAATGGTTGCACACTGAACTCTTACTGGGTGTTGGGAGGGTGGCATATACCCGTATATCCGATACGTTTAAATTCATCGGAGTTGATTCACTGATAAAAAAATGGTGGAAGGTGTAACACTTCACATTAAAAAATTCAACCACACCCTTTATTTAGTGCTAATGAAAAATATGTTAGAACAATAAGAATTTCAATTTAGTAGTATACTGCTTTGACTGGTTAGGTTTCTTTTAAGTATAGTATGGTTTTGAAAATATATCCTTAATATTAGAAAACACACAATAGATTTAGCTTTTTAAGAACTACCAAGTATAAAACAAACGATAAAGTCGGGAAAAATGGATGTTAACAATACATTTAGTTATAGATTTTCTTACCTATGCACTTTTTATTCTTTAACGTAAAACCAAGGTCACACGTGCATGAACCTGTTAACGCCGGAGCACCCCGTTCAGGACAATACCGTGTTAATGCAGTTCGATTTACGGCATTGTCATAACAACGTCCGTACATAGTTTGTTGGAGTCCCATTGCTGGATACCGTACCAAGTCTTCAGTGTATTTTTCACAGTAATGGTAATAAACCCAAAGTTTCTTGATAACACCAACAAAGTCAGTCGTTTGAAAAACAAATTTAAGCTCCAGCTCTACATCCTTGAACCCGCGCTCAATGTTTACTTCACCTTTACTTTTGGCCTTTATAACAGCAAGTTCTGATCCTTTTATGTCTGTTATTCTTAATGATTCTTTACAGTGTTTTTCGAGATCATCTTGGTTTACACGGCATTCTGTAAATTCAGCTTCTATATCTATTCTAATTTCATTCACAAAATCCGGTACTTCTTTCGTTTTTGTCTCCAGCGTACAACACGATTCTTCTTTTAAACCACGTTCATCGAAGCTCCATCCGCCATTATTGTACACCCATCCTTTTTTTTGAATTCCACAACTATTTTCACTTCTTTCGCAGTTAGGAGATAATTCATCTTTTGTACTAATTTTAGTACCTTTGTAATTAATCAAGTAACCTCGGTCGATACCACTTACCATGACAATAAAGAACAAAACGTTTATTCCGATGGAAATGATAAGTTGCATTTTTTTGTGTTTTAATTGATTAAACCTACATTGATTTAGAAAAATTATATGACGAGTTAACATTTTTATTCACATCGTATTAAATGAAACTCATATTCAGAACTTTGTGTCAGAGTTCAATCTTTAAAAAAAACATTTTCATGGTCCATTTCGAAATGTACTACTGGAGGAGAATAAACTGTAATAAAAGAGTCGTCAACTTGAACAAAATTTTAAAATTCATGACTTTTTAATGGTTTTTACTCTCCTTCTCTAGTTGAGCCTCAGCCTGGATCCGTCACTGATTATCATGTACCATTTGAGTCAATCTTCTTGATCACTAACCTTGTTTATAAAGGACAAGGACGATCAAAAAAATTAATGGATCCAGATGAAAAAGAATGATTACGCATGCGCAGTTTTCGAATCAAAATATGAACTGAGAAATGTTTTTTCAATCAAGAAACCAGGATTATGAAACCAATCTTCATCTGATATGTTATTATAGAGATAATAAAAAAAATGCTCACAAAAACAATGTGTACGCCAGACAAAACACTCATAAACCTCGATTTTTCTCACGGTAACGAACAGACACGCAAGAACGTTATCATGCACATCATTTGTGAAATGTGAAAAAGACATCTTTGGTCAACTAATGGTGTACGACAGACATGTGATTATTGAGAAAACAAAAGAGTTGGTTTGCAAACTATAATATGACATACATTCTTTGATCATGCCAATAAAGGTGGAAAAAATAAACCTGTGGAGTGGTCTACTCGACTAGCCTCAGCTTTAAGAAATAATAACGGATAAAGAACTCAAAACACACGATCATTAGTTTTATGTTAAACCATTTTTTGATATTGCAAACCCTCAGTTTTTGGCTGGATCCGCCTCTGTATATACATGAACAACACTAGCAACCAAAATTAAATACTAAGTTTAATATATATGTAAAAAAATAACTTTTATCTGCAGTCAAACCGTATTATTTTATCTGGGACATCCTGTACTGAACTAAAACATAAAAAGGATCACAGACACTCTTGAAAAGTTTAGATGGGACTCCGTCTTACTACTTCTTATTACTTCGATACACAGCTCCAAACTAAAGAGAGAGACGGGGGTAAAACCTCCAAATTCAATTTTGTATTATGATTGGTTAAAAACAATACTTTTTTAATACTTTTTTCTATCGGGGCCGTAAAATCTTCTAGAAATTTGTTTAGAGTTTCTTTTGTTTAGACATTCAATATCAATAAATTATGTTCAGGGAATATCATAAATTGAGAATTAAAGTCGTAAAATTCTGTTTTCAATTTCCTTTCCAACGCTATAAAAATCACCGGTTTTAATCAGCGTGTTGGTAGAACCGGAAGGTTGATTCAAAAATTGGCTTAACGGGGGTAACTGAAGCTGTTATCGAAACCGGTTCTGTTGCAAATAATTCACTGAATCACACAATTAGGTAAGCCAAAGCTAATTTCCTAAATCCAAAGAAAATCACCACCTGTTTTGTATATAGCCGACAACTTTATATATACTCTTCAAAAAATACTATAGAGGCGACCTTGAGAGGTATCAAAATGAAGAATTTAAGAAGTAAGAATTTATTACTTTTTCATAACATATATTTTCCATCAACATTTCTACACTACACTTTTAAGATCCGCCTTTGAATCTATTAAAATGATGTTTTCAATCCTACCATCCATAATATAAGAGTGAGTGACAGTGAAAGGTTTAATCATCCAGCTTAAATTAATCAACATAGCTAAGCAAACATGAAAAGAGATGGAGCGTAAGATTACTTTGAAAAAATAAACAAACATCGTTTTTTTTTAAATCATAGTCTCTTAGGCTCTCACCTAGGGTTAAAGAGAAGCAGGGATAAAGTATTGGTGAAAATCAACGTTCATGCATCATACAAAGTTACCAAGTTATGTTTCAAACTTGAAATTATATCTTGTTTTTGTCGATGGGACTTTACACGGTGAAAATTTTATTTATATACCGTATAACCAGAAGCTTCATTTTTATCTTAAAATTAAGAAAAAAGAGATGTTTTTAATTTCTTAAAATTATATATTCGGCCTGAATTTTTATCTTAAAATTAAGAAAAAAGAGATGTTTTTAATTTCTTACAATACTATATATTCGGCCTGACGTTCCATTGGCCATCATCAGAGTAAATGATTTTATTACAAGCTAAAAATTTAAAAAAAGTAGAAACGGTTGCTATAGTTACATAAAAACATAAAAGTTTCAAAGGTACAGATTTCTCTTGCGGATTGAGTGTAGGTTTTTCTCGTTTTATAATAAGTGCCTCTGTTGTTGTGCGCACATAGTAATTACTAAGTCTTTTGTCCTTTGCAGCTATTTTAAAATCTTCTTTTGAAGGCCGTATTTTCCACTTCATCCTTTATCAGTCCGGATCAGACCGGATCAGATTTCTCGCATTTTAAGTAATTTTCACTCTCTGTCTCATGCAATCCCAACGGATTTTTTAAAAGTTGAATTGAGTTCAACTTTTGTCTGATCCGTTAACGCTTTAATTTTGAAATGCGATTTTTCTATTGGCTGGTGAAATTATGGAAATCCAATAGAAGAGCTACAGGGAGAGTGTAAACTGTAATTCAAATATCATTAAGTAAATATAACAACAGCGTTCATTTTGAGGTCAATATTGTTATTTGCCGCCCGCGGTGTTTGAGTTTCGGCCCGACAGTGTCATTTACGCCCGATGCGAAGCAGAAATTAAGATCGTAGATCAATAAAATTCAATTTAATGACTTATCGTAGTTAATCTGATACATGTACACAACACAGGTTAGACTCAAAACTAAAAATTAAATATTTTATATAACCGATTGTTGTATTTGTATCGTTTCTAACCGATGTTGTATTCAGTGGCGAATCTACAAGCATGTCCAAACTTAAAGGAGAAGAGTAAACTGTAATAAAAACTGTTGGAATCAAAATTTTGCATATGATGATTACAGTATACTCTCCTCCTGTAGGTTGGACATACTAGATTCACCGCCGGTATTTGTATCGTAAAAATGACGTCACACCCGCACGTCTGTCTAGCTCTATAAAGTCCTCCCACCCTATGACACCATAGACTAACACATACTTTGTCTGTTCATGTACTATCTTAGTCATTAATCCGCTTTATAAATTCCCAGAAATCTAACTTTCAAATCTAGCGAAAACGTACGCAGTAAATTCTATAATAATTTCAACATGCAAACATTACAATTAAACCTATTTATATTTTGATGAATGCATTAATAATTTCTACACCATACGCTGTTAACGTTTATCCCATTGTCTCCATAAATGAATACCTAAAATTTACACAAGCAACGAAATCTGTATCATCTGTTATAAAAGAATAAAACATCCCATTCTTGTATTGTAATTGTATACGCATTCAGTCACTTCACTGGACAAATACAAGTTATAATGACATCCTTTGTCTGACAATTCATTAACATTTAGCTTGGAAGTTGTGTCATTCTTTTGAGACAAAACGTTTTTTCAACGTCTAACAGATGTATAGATATAAGTTTGCATAAAAGATGTTAAAAAGACGTCTAAATGTGTTTAAAAGTTAAGGGCCAACGCACCGCTAAACGTCATTATAAACTTATGGTGACCTCTTAGACAAAAAAAAAATGATAAGGAATTTTTTTGACCTCAGTCCCCCTTTAAATGCTTAACCAGGGCCCTAGGGCGCCATACCCGAATAAGATAATGATAATAAAAATGTAGATATAGACTTGGATATTATAATTCAGTGTTCAGTTCCTCTGTTCTCGTAACAGTTTTTCTTTGTTCTCGTAAGTTCGAAATGCTCGATTACGTAACAGTTTTTATTTTTTCTCGTAAGTTCGAGATCCTCGATTACGTAACAGTAAGTTCGAAATCCTCGATTACGTAACAGTTTTTCTTTGTTCTCGTAAGTTCGAAATCCTCGATTACGTAACAGTTTTTCTTTGTTCTCGTAAAATCCTCTATTACGATGAGAAAAGAAAAAGTAACCATCCGCCTCACCTCGGTCAGCTTGCAACCCATAATACAAAGTGAGATAATTGTTAAATGTAGATAAGTGATAAGTCGAACGATAAAAGGTGTAAAATAATAATTAGATTTATACCTTACAATATAACATACAGGGTATATATTTAAAAAATAAAAAAGCTAGGCCCTGAGCATTATAATCTAGGGGCGGATACACCGTGTTTTTTTTACCCCTGCTTGAGTAGGGATCTGGATCTGCCCAAGAAGTGATCTCATTGATCTGCCCCTGTTATCCAAATATAATTGTTCAAACTATATTGTAAAAAAAGACAATCGTTAGTTAAACATCCACTTAATAAACCGTACAGTAAGAATATTTTTTCACTTATCAGCTGATGACTGTGACATGAAACCATGAAAATAAAAAATTATTTTTTTACCTTCATGATGAAACTGACAGTCCTAAT